>VOMN01080794.1:0-80425 GCA_014899125.1 Orchestia grillus
GTTCCTCCACCCCCCCACCCCCCCCCTAATTTTTTCCCGGAATCGATTGTTCCGCGAAATTATGCGTCGTTATTCAACTCGACCGAGGACTGCCATAAGGAAGGAAATGCGCTGCAGGCTTTGGCAGCGAAGGCCATCACAATTCTCATCGATTTTTTTTATTATACTCAAAACTTTCACTAATTAGTAACTTAATGTAGCACAGAATAGTATTATATAAACATGCATCTCAAACAATGGATTATTATGAATACAGAGGAGTTCTTGATAAAGCTTTTATATACTTTACCCACTCATTTACCCATATTAGCTGCTCTTAGTCGACATCAAGTAAGCATCAAAACTGAATTTAAATTCATGCAACAAAAGAATCACACTAGATTATTCTTAAGCGACTCTCCGATTATTCAGAAGTTAAATGATGGTATTCTAACTCCCAAAAAATCTAGCATATGAATACACAATATAATAAAAAAGTTTTTAGTTTTTGAAATGAAAGAAAATCACAGCAAATGGTAAGTATTTGTTTTAGATTGCAAGCTCCCACAGAAAATGCTTGTCTCTGAAATCCACGATGACAGCATCCACTGAAGCATTTAGTTGCAGAATTAGCTCACAAAATGCCAATGAAATCGAGATGTGATATCGGTGATGTCTGGAAATTCTTGATTGATGTCTGGCGAAACTCTCCATCTTTTTAGAGATCTTTCTCTCGGTTACGGAGTGTACTCTGGAACACAACCGTGAAGTGTCGTCGTAGTTTGTCACTCTGTGAGTCAATGTCATTGAATTTTTTGATAGTAGACAGAACAACAACCAATTTCTGACGACAACGCGCTCTATGCCTGGTCTCCTTAACGAAGTAGAGTCCATATCTCACCAATCAAAATTACTGTGATGAGGAATAGTCTATGAACCTCCAGAGGCTTCTTGAATCATTTCGCTCATTTCAGTGCGCACTAGAGCCTCTTCATCGCCATTGGACATGCATTCTTCGTGGGTTTTTTAGCCATCCGGCCGCATAGACTGTACAACTTTCCTCACTGGAATAGAGCAATGAAACCTCGGTACAACCCTGTCTAGATGCAGCTTCGTCTCAAAAAATTTTATCGTAAATGTAGTTCACAGTCAGTTTAGTTTAGTTTCCATGTTTTCACAACCACCGTCAATTTAAATTTTTCAAAAATCTATGTCATGAGAATACGTACTAATTTGTCGTCAATTTTGGAATTTATTTGGTTCTGATATTTTTATTGCAATTTTGTCTCAGGAGCAAAGTCAGTCAGTGATGTAATTGTGTCTTTTGTTAAGAAGTATTTCAGTTGCTAGTCCTCAACTTTTGAGTTGCGAGGTTGTATCTTAACAGTTGGCAGACATGTAGCAGTAACGATAGAAATGTGTGTGGATAAAAAGTGAAATGCGAAATAATGAGTGAAACGCAAAATTTGGAATTATCATATTAAAGAAATTTCGAAATTTCGGACAAATACTATAGTTCGGAAGTATGTTGCTTTGGAAGACGTTTCGGCCGCAACCGTTTCAAATTACGATGCAATGTGGGTTTTAAGCGGGCGTTCCAATATTTTGTAGCGAGGAGGTTGTGGTTAGGTAAGCCATTGAGGGAAGAGATCTATTACTGTGGATACGCTGCTCAATGATTCTTGAAAGTCATTAACGTGGGAAACAGTGTTTCAAAAATCTTATGAGACTGTAGACGCGCCCCGCCAAAAATGAATGAACAAATGATGTTATATCATGAATTAGAAATGATCATTTCTAATTCATACGCCTTTAGAAGTTTACAATCTCTAAGAGACAATTCATTCTCAAGGTCAAGGCTTTTAGAGCATAACATACATGGACTGTCTCCGGAGAATAACTTTCTCTCTACAAATGTTTAAAATGTCACCTTGAAGGTATAGCTCGAAGTTTTATTACGCATCGAATATAAAATAACCCATGCGAACAGTTTTTATCAAATTTTAACACAAGCGAACTCTCGAGATGTATGCGCATGCCGGAATTTAGTCGAAGATAATTTTCGGTCAATATTAACTCATGCGAACTTTCAATTCACGTACATGGCCAAATTTAGTCGGCATAGTTTTTGATCAAATTTTGATGCATGCGAACTTTAAATTCATATCCATACCTGAATTCAGTCAAGTCCATCTGATGACTTCCTAGCAGTTCAGCGCGTTGTTCGACTGAATCAGTATTCTCTAGATATCAGCATTCTAGGTCCATTTTCTTGACACAATAGAATATTTTTGTTGAATTTCTGTTAGGGCTTATACACTGATATGAACAGTAATTCAATTTTATTCTGTTTTCAATTTCTTTAATATAACGAGAGACAGGTTTATAAAAAACGTATTTTATAAGATTTACGAACATTCACAGTTTTCTGATAGAAGGGGAATAGTAAATCGTACATATTCTTTGAAGTAAAACTCATTGAAACTTCCTTATAGTACATCGTATACAGTTTTTTGGAGCAGAAGTCATTGAAACGTTATTTCCTGAATCATCCTCATAGGTCTTATTTTTTGCAAGTTGTAAAAAACTCAAGCAGCCACGAACTCGGGAAGGTGTCAAAGCTTATCTTTTTGGGGTCATTGCTCCGGAGAAAAACGCACGCAGCTTAGCAAGAATACTGTTTCACTGCATTATTCCAAGTGTTAAATTTCGGACCCATTATTGCTCAGATTAAAATCCAGTCTAAAAGTTTGGCATTTTTTATCGTTAGTACAGGCACGTATCTCGGTCCCGCTTGCAATTGAGTGCTCCATTAGGCGAAATGACGACTCCGAAATGGGATTTTGTTCCTGTCGTTTCAGTGTCGCTCGTCTAAATTCGTAATGCGCAAGCGACATTCATTTTGTGAAATCGTTGGGCAGCAACAGCTGGAGCACGTTGCTGCGCAATTATGGATTGCGTTACAACGAGTATGCCATAACAAACAATTTCAACAGCGGTGTTGCGCTTTTCAATACGTAAAGCCAGTACACGAAAAATGTATTTGGTATAATTAGGAACTTCAATAGCACTTGTCAAAGAAAACTATATTTGTGCATGTAATTCAACCACCACAAACCAATGGATGAATTTATCATTCGGCACAAGCTCTTCTTTGAACATACTAAAGGGAACTGTGCATCTACAGCCAAGTACCAATAACTATTCGACATCAATGATAAATTGTGAGAAACTTGGGGAACAACAAAAAATTATATGAGAATTGTACGGAAAAAAATTAATTACAACTAAGTTAATTTACTGAATGGCCAAATAGACTTCAGATGTATTCTAGGATATTTGAAGAAACTGGATACCACAATCAGATCTGAATTGTGAAGGGATCAAAAATAAACAAAGCAACACTACCTATCAGGAAAAGATTATGGCCAGAAAGAAGAAAAAAGGTTGGTGACAGACTGGAGGGGTGCGGGGTGCCCGTGGAAGCACAACCTTAGGGTTCATCCTCGAGTGGAGGTGGGGACAGTCGAGTGATGGGGCGACTGGGTGACTTGGTGTTCTCATCAGAACTTGGAGAGTCGGAGCTGGCAGTCGTGATGACTGAAGCACGCGAAGCTCAACTTCAACAACAATCTATGATGCTTTAATTCTGGCGAGTGAAACGGCGCTGGCTGTACTTGCTAGGTGCTGAAATTTTTGAAGAATCCTGGTGTTATGTAGCTGGTATGGATAATGTGTCCATATATATATATATATAAATATAATTGAAGTATATTCGTATAGGTGGAAAACAAATTCTCTGTTGTACATTGATGATTAGAGACCAAGGACGGATGCTGGTTAACAATTTTTCTATTTGTTTTTCCAATTTTCTTACCAGGTTCCTCAAATTTGGTCGCAGGCGGTGAAGGAAATTTCCAAAATGCATTTTAAATTTCAATTTTTCGACGTTTCGAATGTTCATGGCTTCATTGTCAAGAACGAACCCGCTCTAAATTTAGCAAATAATTTTCGATAGAAGTACTGTGCAGTGGCTTCTCATATACGAGGGAAAAATAAGACATAAAATATACCATGACAATAGGCGCAGCGTGCCGTCGAAACCAGCGTGCCGTAAGTCAATTTTAAGTTGCTGGTCGAGAATTAAAATGGCTTCTCCAACGGCGATTCTGGTGGGGTCGTCGTAGCGTCGAAGAATGATGGTATTTTCTTGCAGCATTGAACGCATAAAGGTTGCCTCGAATTGTAGGTTCATGTGCAATTTATGTGCACCTGAACCTAGATGGCAGGTCAATCTTCGGCTTAGAGTCGTCCGTGACTGAATAATGTAGCGTACATTAAGAAGAAATTTACAACGTTCGTTCAGATATTTGAAGGAATACGCTTCATTGATCAGTTGAAACGTTTTTTATGTCCATTCATATTGATCGTGACTAAATCCATGGTTTCAAGTTTTTATCGTATCTGATGAGGTGAAGTCTATCCATGGGTTCCTTAGGCCGTGCAAGTAACATTACGATTGATGATACTTTTAGGACCGCCTTCACCAGTTCGGTAAGTTAGGCTTATTTGATTTTCGTAGTGTACAGTTAATTTCTGTCCAGGACAAAATAATATCTGATATCTATAACAAGATGTTGGGATATCTATGTGTATGTACATTTTTCATTTAAGAGCCCAATGCTCATGTGATATACTGTATTTTATGAACTACTGTATATCTTAGATTTATGGCCTAATTTCATTGCTCTGATAATCGGAAAGGTTCACTATTTGGTGTTGCTAAAGGAAAGTGAACTTAATTCATATATTATAGTCAATCAAAAATCTTGTATTCATATTTTTTGACAGATACGTAAATTTAAACTATATAGGTAGCATTAAGGAAAATCTTACAGTTATCCTCAGGAGTGGGTAAGTCATCAACTGAAATTGTGTTATAAGTTAACTTGTATAGTTCCTCAAGAATAAATGTATAAAAGTAGATGTACAATAATATTCATCATTGCTATTGTTTTTCTACCAATACAATGAAAAGTATAAACGATAATAAAAATTCCCAGTTGGAGAGATTGTAAAATAGCCTATGATTATTCAATTGTTTTTTCCGATTATAGGTTCGAGACCCGAGATTGCGTTTAAATTCTCTAGTCCCCCGCGTGGGTGACCGCAGGTAGAACGTCTTCCCCCCCACCTTCCCATTAAAATATGACGCTTAATAATGGAGACAACTCGGTCCGGCTTCCGTCAAGATGTCATGGTTTTGTAAATGGCACCTGGGCTCGGTTCAGCGCCCTACACGTATTTTTCAACATAAAGAAAATCGCTATGGGAGAAACTAAATTTCACTACATGTTATAGCATCCCTGCCACCTGATATTGTTGCAAAACTTAGTCCTCAGCTTCGTTAAGATTGTGATTACATCGCAACAAAATCGGCTGTTACCGGCATACATGAAAAGACTAAGCCAAAACTTTTATCGAAATGGGTAAAAGATAAAACTATGTCGTGTAGATTTTCTCACAACTTACATGAGCCAACCTCTATTGCTGCCAGATGAAACATTAATGATCAATTGGATAGGCCGCTACAAGTAAATGCTCTCTCCGTAACCATTTTTTGTAGTTATTGATTCACAAAAAAGTTAACCTTTTCGATCAAATAGGAAAGTTGAGTCATGGGTTATCCACTCTTTTTCACAATTCTAACCTTGCTCTTAGTGTTGACCATGTGCTAAAAAAAGAATGCCTGCAACAACTGCTTTCTGACAGTTATGCTTTCACGTGCGACAGTTCTTGACGATATTGAAGAGATATATACAGTTATCCCACTAGCGATGAAACGGTCTCTGTCGAGCAAATTTGAAACACCATAAAAATCGCTCACTAATAGCACACCATTTATCCGCCCGAACATGAACACATACTCGTTAGGGGATTTTTTCTTAGAATTCCATTTCCAGTCCATGACAATTATGATTGTGTATCCCATTTAGGAAGATTTAATGATCTTAACCACCCCAAAAATAATGCAGTTTATTGTCAGTCCTCTGCACTTCGAGCCCCCGAGAATCATTATTCGCTCCATAAGCGAATCACCGTTTCTGCAAAAATTACCGCCTTACATCGATTAACTCATTTCCATTTCCCGTGACTGAGAAGGCTTCTTCTTCTTCTTCTTCTTCTTTGTGGTTAATTGGAACTTAGAAATCTAGTCCATGCAGCTCCACCCCCTCAGTTGAGTTTTCAGGTAACCAGAGCCAATCCTGTAAGATAGCAGCACATCAAAAAGAGGACCATCAAGTTGTGATGGGCACAAATTATCGACTGAGAAGGCTGTTCACAGAAAGCAATAAGCCTAACCGGGGGGGATAGGACGTCCATTTTCCTCAGGCATCTCCATTCCGTATTGGAGAGAATGCGCGCACTTCCAGCACACTGGGCATTTCAGTGTTGAACTTGACTTCATCACAACTTTTAACTAAGCCCCGCTCGTTTGTTGGTGCGAAACGATTGCCACAGACACGGATGGTAAAAACGCTTCGGTCACGCTCGTGAAACTCTTCACAAACTGGAAGTGAGAGTTCTGTTTGCTTTGGGCAGCTTGATAAATCGTATGGGGTGACACAGGAAAACGGGAATTTCTGAAAAACCCAATTACAATAGACAAAAACAGGTTATTGGCAAAAATTGAACCACTGCGACTTGCCCTCTATGAGAAAATAATCCGAATGATCAGTGTTTCAAAATTACGTCACGTTACTTGCGTCCTCCTCTAAGTGTGTATTTTCTTAATCTGATCAGGGAATGCTGCATCATCAGATCTGATCTGATCTTTAATGCATGATTGCTGCATCATATTTAATTTTTATTTAAATTAAATATTAAATTTTTATTTAATTAATTAATTAAATATTTGCGTGCCACAAATATCATATTTAATTTTTATTTAAATTCATCTTGCGTTCATGGCAGTGTATTGAAACAAAGAATTCGAGACGAAATTCGTGGTATCCCAGCTGAGATGTTACTGCAATCAAGAAGGAACCTCCAGGGCAGAGTGGAAAATTGCATAGGTAGACAAGAACGCCTTCTAAATCACGCAGTTTTCAAACATTGATAATTTGGATTACTGTCTCTCAAAAGGTAGGTTTTGTGTTGTTCAATGGTTGTCAATATAAATATTTTTTATTTAGCTTATCCTTATTGAGTTTTCCAAAACTTCTTGTTTTTCCACCTCACCTTTTATTTCTTGTTCAGGGATAATGGTTGCTGTTTTTATGTGAGTTTCTTTGCGTGTCGTTATTGCTGTAGATTTTTAAAGCCCCGTAGCATCGTTCCTACGATATGGCGAAGTTCTGTCTCCGCTCACTAACAATTTCACAAAAAAATAAAGTTATTTCTTCTGAGCTGATGCCATTGTCTCCTGTGGAATGCCACCATAACAAAATATTGACAAACAATTTGACAAATTCTGCGAGCTACCGCGCTTTATTATTTATTCTTGAGCCTACGGGTTCAGTTCATATTTTTCCAGCAAGTCGACTGTGTGAAGGGCTTACTGAACTTTTATTTTTCCCCAAGCCAGTGAGCATCGGTCTCCTGAGGCTCGAAACTCCTCTTAAACTTTTTACTGCGGGCAGCATTTGTTGCAGTGCTGAGTCAGCAGAGAAGCGCTCCTTGCGGATGTGTTAGAGTGAGACAATTCTGCTTAGTTCAAGCTCGTTAGAGATTAAACGATGCACATGTATTCGGTACTTACCTAATTTATCGCAGCCTCTACCACAATGTCACAGCATATATGAAGCTGTGATCACAGCAGCGCTGAGGTACTAGTGCAGCTTGGTGTTAAATGAGGTGTGAGAGCCGGACTTTGAATTAGAAACTCAATTTCATAACTTTTATCCAACTGGTAGGGCAAAATTCGATTATATCATGAGGTTTTTCCACATAATATATTTTTGTAAATTTTCAAAGGTGTTTTAGCATTAATTCTCGAGAATACTTGTTTAACTGTTTCAGCTTTCAATCTGCGAAACTGTTAAATTTCATTATCCTAAATCAAGCTTAGAGCCACACGGGGGTATGGGATAGGCAGTAGGGTTAGGCTGGTTAGGTCTGTCTATCCTATGCAATGGGGACTGGTGACCACAAGGGAGCACTGTTAGGTTACCTCAGCTATAAATAGAAGTTTGGGACTTCTGTTTTTCGTGCCCACTTTGCTCTTTTCAATTTTCATACCTTCTTCGCTATCTCTTCGTTGTCTTTTCTTCTCCTTTCTTAACTTGCTGTTCCTACGAGCGGGGAATCCAAGGTGGGAACACACCTGTGCATAGATTCCACGTGCAGTCCGTACTAAATCACATTTAGTACATCTTTGCATCATGTTTCATGCGGAGAGGGAGCTTTAAATTAACTAATAACCAATCAATCAAGCTTAGAGGCTTCGCGTTGCCGCTAGCGGGAAACACTGGAGTTGTCAGTACAAGGAGAGGATTGCTGATAAAATGTACACTTTTACGTACAGAAATTTTACCTGCACAGAGTGTAAACTTCATGACACGGTGCGTAGTAATACGTCAAGCAAAATCTCACAGAACTTGCACGTATGGTAAGCACACATTCTGTGAGCATAAGAAATAGTATCTTTGATCTTCACATCGTCGTGTCACTACTGTAACGTACCAGAGAAACGCTCTTATATTATCGCCTCGCTTGAGTTCCGCTCATTCGATGTTTCGTTGGTGAAACAGAAACACGTCCCACGGAGGTAAATTAAGACATATCTTCTAGAAAATTACCTGCACCCCACCATCGGCGAGGTTCCATGAAGAAATTTATCTCCGAAAAACAAAGGAATGAACGCTCGAAGGGAGCCCGAGGGCCGCTGAGTCTGGCCCGGACGCTCTACAAACTTGACCAAAAAATTTTCACTTCCCAGGTTCAGCTCGCTGAACATTCCGTCACCGGGCTGAGTAATTGACTTCAAAGTTTGACAGTTTGAAAGGAAAAGTACATTTCGCTGCTCACAGCTAATCGATTAATCAAAGAGGGAAAAACCTAAGAAAGTTAGGAAGCAGATAATAGAAACTTGCCAATATACTGCAGTTGATAGGTGTAGGAATTAAAAAAGCGTTTCGATGACTTTTTCCGCTTCATTTCATGGAATTTTAGTAGTCCGGATATGATACTAACATTTTCAGGAAGGAAAAGAACGTCAGATCTATCTTATTTTTGACAGTAAGATTTTTTTACTCTTTGCATCTCCAACACACGGTGGAACCCAAATTAAATAGGCAGCCCGTGAAATACCGCGTATTGGAAAAGTTCAGTTTTTTAACTCGTTGCCCTGAACTTTTTTATTACTCATGAGGCGTCCCATCGATTCCATTTTTCGTAGGACAACGCATATTCTTCTAAGTGGATGAAGCTTTGAAGGTGCTTTGACCGCAAACGAGATCCTTTCAAAAATGTTGTCATTAATTAAACTTGGGAACTTGAGAACTAGTTCGGGCACCACGAGCTACCGACCCTCCATTGCGTTCACGCTGGAGGGTCGCAATGACCTTTGGCCTTTCTAGGGCATTCGCGTTTCAGGCTTTTTTTCCCAAGGGAACTCTGCTCACGAGTATCGAAGAGCGGACCTCCTAACTAAGAAGTAAGAACACTGTCATTTGCCCTACGGTTCCCTATAATTATGTTTAAAGGCTGTATGCAAAAAAAGTTTGGAAGTTTGTTATTCAAATTCATATATCAGTTGATAAAGTTAAAGTCGCTTACACTTTTTATCAGGCGTCTTGATCTGCTGTCGTTCGAGCTCAACACAAAACGTTTGGGGCACGGGTGGGTCAGTGGGAGGCAGGAGACTGAATCGACGCCAAGCCTTGGTCAGTGATGACACGGGCTGCAATTGTTGCTATTGGAAGATCTCTCTTTTTTGTTCGTTCTTGACTGGTTACCTTTCCAACACCTTAGAAGTAAAACTGCTCCCGTTTGCACGTGGACATTTTGATGGTGAGCCGTGGACCTTCCAACAAAACTCCGCTTCAACGACTGCAATATGACTCAACCTTGGATTCTGGTTCATATTCAGGCGTTCTTCAGCAAAAATCAAAGGTCCCCTGGAATATGGATCTGAACACGTTCGATTTTTTGGCGTAGTCCATTTCAAAGAGCATTGTTTGCAAATCTTCTCACGCACTGCTCGATGATCTGGAGGCAATGCTGTTCCGAGGATGGCCTCCGACCCCGCTAGGTACGCGGCGCACCGCTCGTGAAGCCCCTCAAACACGACTCAAAACTATGATCAGAATAACGGAGGCTATATTGTGTAAATTTTTTTCATTGTTGTTAAGGCATACTCTACTTGGAATTTTATGAATCAAAATTTCAATTTTCACTGCTTCTCCACCGAGAAACCTGACAAAGCCTGTGCTGCTATGGTTTTTGAAGCACCCTGTCCTGTGATGGGCAATGCTCCCAACTAAAATTAAAAATAAATGCAAATTGCACACCAGTCGGTAGAACGTCTTTACGAAAGAAAGGTCTTAAGGTTCACCTGTTTTCTGAGAAACTCAAAATTTTCGAAAGAACTTGCAACAATTTTATTTTGGCTACGAGCTCCTTCTTTAGTGTCTGAGATCACTGTTCAAAAGTGGGTAGAAGACAGAATTGAAAGTCGAAAGTTTGAAATCCTTTTCTAGGGAAATATATGTTAGTCATAAATCTATTATTTACGCGGGGAACAAAAGTTTTTTAGTTTCTTTTGTAAAGAATCAAAATGAATGGTGTTCAAAAGTGTCCCACTCTAAAAAGTTGGTTCTAACTCTCATGACGTTCATGAAAAATTTAATTTTCTTTTGACATTTTTTGTCACCAATGGGTATGAGAGGAATTTTGTATCACTCAAAATTAATAAATTTATATCTTCATGAATTTAGAATAAAGGTTCAAACTTCCAGTTTTCCCTGTGTTCTATTGGTTTTCGGACAGCAATCTTTGAAATGAGGCAGTTACGAAAAGTTGCGTCGACGTTTTTTTCGGAATTTTCCATCCGTTTAATTTTAGTTAAATAATGAACCACAGGGTGTTTCGTCAGCATTAAAGTTGTTCTACCGACTGGAATGGAACGCGATCTTTCCTAACTTAGAATTTAATCGTGCGCATCGCAGCTTGTGGGTTCCACCCACAGAGCTCTGTACGCGAGGGTTGCAGAACATGCTGACGCATTGATCGAACGAATTGATTTCTTGGAAGTTCTCTTTATTGTAGCACCCGTCAGCATTGGGCAGATAATTCCCGTAATTAAACGATAGGCATTGATAAATTTAAAATATTCGACTCCAGCTAATCCAGCTATGACATGCGTATTCTGGAATCCAAGCACAATCAGAAGCTGAAACTTTCCCATAACGGAATTAAGAATGTGTACCCTTCGAAAATAGTAATCTATTAGCTATTGTGTTTTTAAATTTTGTTTTAATTTCATGTCTCGTTAGTCTTGATGATTAGTTTGTATGAATTATTGAAATTATTTTTTTTGTGATTCTTTGCGTTATTAAGAACGAGCTACTGGTTGAAACGTTTAAATTCAGCGTTTTTAAGATGGCTTCTATGTCCATCACCTCAATCGAAATTTATCCAAATGTTTCTGGAAGGAACACGCTCAAAGTATGCACCTATTTGGTGCGCCATCACCAGAATCGCTTAAGCGATCTCTTCAGTTTTATCACCATGAATCGAAGTTAGCATGCCAATGGTTGAAATTGGCAACGGTTGGTACCTTATATTTCCTCCGAGACTCCATCCATAAATCTGGCGCAGGCCGCAGCCGCGACCGCCGCGGACTGCCCCCCCGGAGGGAGTAAGAAGAGCGATGACGGTCATCAGCAGCTTTTCTAAGCGAAACTCGGGAGTCTAAGTGCCGAATGCCCGCCGTTTGAAAACAAGTTTTCTCTTTCGAGTGAGGCTATTGTAAACGGGTGTGTATGGTGACCATTTGTTCAGCTCACTGGAGTTGTTCTTTGAAGATGATGCCTTTTTGAATGTGATTCTTTAAGAAAAATTCAGGAATCTTTAGATGGTAGATGTTCAGTGTACCACAACAGTTGTACAGGTTGATGAGAGTGGACGGTATTTTTCTTATTGTCTTTTGACCATCACATTGCGGAAAAACAAGAGAAGTGATATGAATTCGAATAAATATGTATTACTTCTTAAATGAGAGATTTCATTATAATTAGCATTTCCTTCGTCAGAGTAAGCCTTAATTTCTTGTACGAAGTTTGGTTTCGTAGCAAATTTGGTCGTTGAATTTGACTAAATTTTCCAAGGTTCGCCGATTTCAGGGCCCCGGGATCCGATTCCAGGAATCTATTTGTTAATTGGCAAACGAGAAGGCCGGCGACAGAGCAATCTCCAGTTCCTGGAACGGTCGAAGCCTTCCATAATTTGCTAATCACGGAAAGGTTCGTCTCTCCTAAAAATGGATGGAACAAAAAGAAAAACTACAATGAATGACCTTTTCATGGTTGGTTATTGCAGGAAACAAATTTACATACAACTTGCGTTGCAATTTTCGCGTCAGATTTAAATTTTGATGTTGCAGCCATAACTGAAAATTTTATGCGACAATGAATCTACGTTCAACGTTTTAGAGTTCACTATCGGATCTCCTCAATGTTTTCATGAATAATTTTTTTAGCCATCTGAATACGCTTCACTATTTACATTCTCCATAGAACTGTGCAGTTCGGTCGAAACTGCCCTTGCGGATTTCTAGAGAATATTCCAGTGATTCTTTATTCATTCCGAACGACAGCTGCACGGCAGAGCCTGCTAGGCCGGAACTGTTTCCCATGGATGTTGAAATTCTGATGCATAGATTACTATTGCGAAGACATTCCTTAATGTATTATTGCTTTCATATAATTCTTTCTACATGATTCACTACAATTCCCACGAAGGCTGTTATGAGTTTGAGAATATGATATATAAAATGGCTAAGCCATAAAGAATTATCTTGCTTTCACTGTAGAAGTCATGCACATTCATTGAGACTCGTCTTTATTTACGTTGCGTCCTGTGTTGATGATTTTCATTGTAGTGTTAGCGCTTTTGTGTGCGTTCACATCGTACAAGGAAGGGTTAGTCATGCTCGTAATATTTCTTTATTTTTGTGAACAGAATTTTTTTTGAAAACTTACCATGGGTTAAACTAGCACATTTAACTAAATGACGCAGATAAAATGAGGTAGTTAAGACATATCAAGTCCAGAAATTTAATTAGCTGGAAATAAGTCCATTGATTTTCTGAATAGAAAAGTAATGGCTCGTGTCATATGTTCGGAGAAGCTTCTTTCGAGACCAGTGCATGAGTGAATTAAAATTTGAGGGTCTCCTCGAAATTGAATAAGAAGTTTTTGCGGTTTTATATCTTCTTTGTTTTTACCTACATAGCGGTAAAAGTACCTTGAGTTTAACCCGAACATTTCCCTCAAGTAACTTTGCACTAATTGTTGGTACAGCCCACCTCTCAGGTTTGCTAATTGGATGATTTTCGATGCTTAAAATTGACACCCCAAACTGCATTCTTGATTAACGCGTACACGTGTGGGTGACGATGACGCGTAATATTCTGTGAGTGTAAGAAGAAGTTACTAATTGAAGTTCAAATAACTGATGATATCATCCACGTAAGCTACGGTCTATTTTTCACAGCTGCTGATACATCTGTACGTGGCTCTAAGTCTGACCATTGTTATGAAACGTTACAGGGACGGAGAGATAGAGAATTATCCCTCTTATTTGATTCTCCAGGTCGTTTGAAGACGCATAATAGGCTACTTTATGGTAACATTTCTCTGTTCTCGGAGAGAGCGAATTGTCTGCTGTTGTCACACGCAGAATTAGGTACCTAAGCCCGTACTGATACTCAGCTGCTATCATACTTTTTCTTCTGTTCTGAAGACGGTTTCTTGATATGAGTCTTTGTTTTATGATCACAATTGTACACAAAGGCTCCAAGAAGCAATTCTATGTTCAAGTGACGCTAAAAATATTTCTATTGAGTGACTGAGAATGGCCAAAGAACTGTAACACTTTTTATCGAACAGCAAGCCGTGATAAAGGAATAACTGTTTTCTAGCATTCGATCTTAAAGGATCGTAAGTCTCTTCTAGTGCTGTATGTATGTAGGTCTTAGCCTCTTAGAAGCACCGTGTCTTCGAAAACATACAACAGTTGCATCCGATTTAGATAGTAACTGGTAGATAGAAATATTGTGCATTGCGCATGTTTGATGTTACTTTCTTCTTAATCATATTTTGTGTTTTATTTTGTCAATATTTAATGATTTGTAGCCTCAATTAGATATATTTGTTGCCTGTTGTGCTGTCTTTGAAGTGTATAAAAATTTAATATCCAAGCAGAGTGATTATTTTCCACCAAGGTTAATTCGTTAGAGATAATAGTGAACAAATGCATGCATGTTCTTAATTATTTTTTGGCTTTCTTTTGGCGCGCATTTGCGTACTTAACAAGTTGTATGCTAAACATACACACTATAATAGAGGAGCACATATTTAGCTTGTCTGGCAGTAGGTAGGATTATGATCATTATTTTCCTCCTAACGGCTTCATCGCATTTAAAACGAGAAATGTAATCTTTTCTCGTAGCGTTGAGCCAAATCTTTGTTTTGGATGGTCAAACAGGACACCCGCAGCCCTCCCTAGCGTGCCAGAATGCAGTCCTGCCTCGTTAAATAATGACACTAAACTGATGTTCTCTCGGACTGATGAAGCAGCAGTCCGCAAAATTGGGCGCTCTGAAAAACACCAAGCTTTGGGATGATGGAAGGCGAAATTTGAGTTCCGTGCCTCGGTTTGCGATGCGTTCTTGAATTAGTTCTCGTGGGCTGTTTTCTTGGGGTTCAGTTTTTAGTCTACATATAAGCTGCTTTAGAATAACTCTTTTACGTTTATTAATAAGAGATGCGGAAATTTATTTTTGAATACGTTGCCTACGGGAAAATGCCTAAACGTTTTGGTTTGAAAAATTTATTTTGACTACGATTCAGTTCCTCCCATGTGTTTTTTAATGAGAAAATTGATTATTCTTATTAAAAAATTGGCGCTGGTTGCAGTTAAATACAGAAAACCATTATATATAGTAACATTGACAGGTATGTAAAATAAGTTTTACATTCAAAAAGGTACCTATGTAAGTACGGAGGGGTTTTAACAAAATACTTTCATGGCATAGGATTTTCTATGGGACTTTCATGTTACATTCTTAACTAAATACTTCATGTAAGCGACTTTTAATTAATTCCATATTTCAAGTCAAACTGTTAAAAAATGCTCGCTATAGGAAATTTTATTGAGAGCATATTCTCTATTTGAACTGAACTGGACAAGTTAAGGATATGGATGAAGATAAGAACAAAAGATCCGCTCCACGTGCTACATTAGAGTAAATTGGAGCAGTCTTTGTAGGCCCTCAAGTCTTGTGAGTTTATTAAGTGCTCGTGTTTGGAAAGGATCGGGTTAACAACTAATAGAAGTGCTTGCAATTTCTTGTACAGCGATGAAATTGCGAGAAGTTTGGAAAAGATTCGGGAAGAAATGAAAGCAGTGGAGGGCACGTAAAATAAACACCAAAGAATACGATGTTCTTCATCACAGCTAACGTACTGGAAGAAGCCCTCAAAATCAATTTTCCGAGAGCAAGGGTAATTGAATAATCGAGTGAGTTATCTTTATCGTTTCGTCTCACAAGTAAAAGTTTTTTCGTTTCTTTGTTGCTCTTTGCTAGTGGAAAAGCACGTGCAGATTGTCCTCGCTAACATGAGAACAACTTTTCTTGAGTTGAGAAATGTAGGGTCCAAACCTTATACGATGGCGGTAGAAAAATTTCACACTATAGTGTCAGATGACGACTCAACGGCAGATATCACTGCAGCAGATGACAAGTCAACGACAGGCTCGAGTCCAATCAACTATCTATTCATAGTCGTTCACAGAATTCATCAAAAGGCCAGATCTCGATTACGGGCTGCTTTGGAGCCTTCTCTGGTGCCATATTCCATTCAATTGGTTCACCCGCGGCTAATATAACCGTTCATATTTCGCAGATCATTTCTGAATTTAGTCATAGGTAAGTCCTTAAAGTTGGGGATGACAAGAAAGCGAGAGGCACGGGAGGGAGAGAGCGTTGTAACGTAACACGTTCAGCCTATGTGCAGCTCACCCCGCGATGTCCTCAATGTGTTCACTGCATCAGTGGTGAACTGCCATGATTATTGAAAAAAAGTGTTTCAAGCTCATTGAATACTTATTATCAAATGCAACGAATTTTGGGAGTAAATGAGAGAATTGTTAATTAACTACTGCCTGCGTGTCTACAGGGATCCTAAGCGCAATGACAGCGTGCTTTCCTCATATCCAGACGATCCCGGGTTCGATACCGTGTGAAAGTCCTCTTTTGAGAGAAAATTAAGCCAGACATTCAAGAGAGGCGGCACATCAGTGTGGTTAAGACCAGGGTGCCTAAACTTTTTCCAATGAGCTGAAAAATTCCAAGATGCATGTTGTTATGTCATAACAAAAATAACGGCTGATTTGAGATAAATGGGTTCTCTGGAAAAATGGACACTAAAAATGCTTAAATCATTGAAATTATGAGCCTTGAGCATCCATGCATCTCTGCTATTCATCAACGAGATTATTTATTCCTCAGTGATAAAAACTTATTGGTAATTATCAAACAAAATCTTTGAAAACTGATTCCACCTCTGGTTTGAACCTGAAACTTTTTCCATTCATGCTTGAACTTAAAAAATGGTAGTCAGTGTGAGAAATGTCAAAGGAATATGGTAGAGTCTCGTATCCCAAGTCTGTGATTGTCTGCAATGTTTTTTTTTACGCGTATCATCTTGAAGCAAAATTGGGCGGTGCCGATTCACCATCGTCTGCAATTGGCCTGAGACTGTCACAGTACTGACGCTAAAAACGTTAGACGTTTCTCAAACACTTTGACGAAGAATTTTCTCAAAAATTGCTCTATGTTTTTCATTGTCAAGGCTATATAACCGGCCTCGACCCTCTTTATCTTCAACGCTCTCATCACCGTCACGAAATTTTTGAAACCATCTTCGTACTGACCGGTTCCTTATGGACCTCTCACTCCGTGCTCTGTTATGTCGGCAGCAGTTGGGAGGCACCAAGCCTAAGTTTGAACTCATGCGAGGAAAGTTTGCGAAAGTCTTTTTCTTTCATAATCATTATTAAGTGCTTCTTGTAAGATCAAAGAATGTTTTATGTCTGAAATAAGCGGAAAACTATTACTAAAGAGAGCGCATTAATTATCAGGTATGCCGAAATATACCTAACTAAAATATACTGATAATGCTATGCTAGAATGGGATTTCCAAGCATAATATTTAGATCGGCAACGATTTTGTTACAACTTACTAGTAGGTAATGACTGATATATAAATATTTTTCTTGTAATTTTGAAATGATAAACATTTTTATCTTATCATAATTGATTATATTTTGTCGAAGGCCCCCAAGGTGTGCCCTCTGAACAACAGACAAGCACGAGGGCAAAGATAGATTTTTCGTATCGGCTGAACAATCTATTCATGAGACTCAGGTCGTCAGAACACATTCGTGCAGGCCTCTACGACCTGGCAAGTACAAAAAAATATTCCAGGTCCAAAAAAACTGACAGGCTTTATTATCTGTAGTAGTTTTCTTTTTTCTGAACAGTTGCCCTTTTGATCTTATGGAAAATGTTCTCGATTATCTTAAAATTTTATTCGATGCTTTAAGCAATAATAATGTTGCATTACAATAGACCCTTGAGTAGTTGTTTGATAGCGACAGGGTTTTGAATTATACCGTAGGAATTATTCCAGAAGTGAACAGAGGGGTTTTTTGTTGCCACTTAATTTAATTAAGTTGGCACATTGTGAACAGCAATCTTCGCCTTCATTGTTTTCTTCAGACTTGGAGGAACATCAAATAGACGAGATAAGCAAGTGAAAGAGGATGTGATATCGGACGATCAGTGTAAAATACTGAATAGAATTCTTTCTCATGCGTTCATGGATACATGTATACTGCACGTTGCGAGGAAATGTTCACCTATATATGATTATCATAATCAGATCCTTATACATGTTATTTCAAATAGCACGAGGGGTTATAAATATACTATTGGATTTACGAGGACTAATTAATTTCATAATGACGGTACCCAACATCATGCACTGTCTGATATGCTATTAGGAAAACCACCTTGCATTTCTAAAGCAGAATTTCATTTATAATGTTTTGTGTTAAAAGAGAATCTCCCACAAGCAAGATAGGTCGCATTTGCTTATAAATGGCAAAAGTATCCGTTGATGTTCATCATCAGTACAGTACCTCAGACACCTGTCGACACACCTGCGCAGAGTGGTGGGTGAGGTAGCAGTAAATCTGTCGAGACGTTAAATTGATTCTTGAATTGGTGCCTACCACGTCCATGTATGCGTACAAAGTCCATGTTATTCGTACAATTTTTGCAGCTTGAAGAATTTTTTAACGTGCGTGATTTTCGTAACGTTTGAGATCTTTCGCATTCCATTATATTTTGCAGTGAGCTGAAGAAAGTCCTTTTACAGATCACATACTACAACATGATAATAATAATAATAATAAAATTCTACAAATTTCTCTTCAGAGATTTTCGAATAGACTTTAATAGGACAGGAAATAAGCACTTATTATTATGCATTGCAATGCATGGAGTTATCTGATCTCAGCTCATAAAAAATGAATGTACAAACAACAATCCCTTCAAAATATGTTGTATGATATTAAATGTGATATTATGATCGGTGTCAGCATTTCATTGCTTATTTTATTAAACACTGCTGAGAAAGAGTACGTCTCCAGTCAGTTCTACGACGATAGGAAAGCTAATCCATTTAACAACATTCACGTTGTTGGTTCGATGGTAAGTTTCTTGAAGACGCCGCTATCGATACGCCCTTAAGAAACAACCCAACTCTCAGATAACGTCGACAAAATAATAACCCAGTTCCAGTCCGCAAAAAAGATCATCCGTTCTCCGATTCACTAACAGAAAACCCAGCGGGGGCAGGGGGCGATCAAAACGAGGGGGTGAAGTGCTCCTGTACTGCTGACGCTCTAGATACTCCTATATATAGCTACGTAATTACTTAGATAGCAGCCCGAACTAACTTTTTTACCACCGTCGTTGATAAATCTATCAACTATGTGTAAAAATACTTGAGTGGCCAAAATTATCGATAATAACGGACGTTCCGGCAAAAATGTTAAGGCGGGAGTAAGACGGTAATGTTGATACAAAAGTTCAACGGTTTCACAAAACTCAGCTGATATTGCAGCAAAATGGTCGCGCTGTTATACTAAAATTGAGGAAACTATGCAATTGCAGGCAAAAGTTGTCAATCGTTAGTGCTTTATAGGAATAGAACTTTCACGAAGTTATGGCAAAGAGAAGAGAAAAGTAGTAACGCTGTTTTATCTGGAGAAGCTGTAGGGAAGTAATTGAAAAGAGAGTTGTCAAACGGTTCTTTCGGTACAACAAAACAAACTTAGGAGGTATTCGTTAAAATAAAAGTAATGCGTAGTATTCTTGGATGGAGACTTTGAAAGGTAATTGAGAAGAGATCACTGGAATGGAAGCGGCCATATACTTAGTAATACAGCGGCCAGGTAGGGCGTCTCGAACTTTGCAAGACGGCTGCTAGGTGCGGTCTCGTACCCTCCCTTCGTAATTTCAAAAGCAGGAGAAGAAAGCGTCTCAAGGAACGTCGTCCTTGATATTTTCAGTGTTTATGCCCTAACTAAACATTCTAACGTGCCCTCCGACGAGTCTTAGAGTCAGTAACTCGTGCGTAATGATAAAAAAGCATTTCAAAATATTCTTTTCGGACTTGTTCACCAATTTATTTCGTGAAACGCACAAAAAATACAAGAAGGCTTTAGCTGTTTTAACTGGAATCATGTTGAGTACCACATAGTTAAAATTTTTGACTGAAACTCAAACTCACGCACACTGTCTGATTCATTTTTAGATCACTTTTTATCACTGAACTGGCGCTATCCATCTCGGCATAATTGCTTGGCTGAAGCAAGACGACCATTTAATTCACGGCAATACAAGCATTTTAAAATACTAGTATGCAATGCTATGCTTAGATTTCTTGATCAACATTTAAATCATTTCAATACGGCGAGCGCAATCGTCGTTTCAAGGAACGATTTCGCAGGCCACTCCATAGCGTCAGCTGTAATCTCATTGTAAACTTGCACGCAACGATACACACTCGCTCAATCATTTAGTCTTAAATCTCTTCCAAAAAACAACGCAGTCTGAGGCAGAGATTAAAGTAGTAAAGGCTCAGATTATTTTTCCTTATCAATTTCTTCTTTCCACACTGCTGAAAGGTCGCGTGTTTTTAGACTTCTATGTTTGAGTGGTTGTGTGTTGTTGCAATAGCCAGGCTACAACGGTTTCGGGGGCTATAGTTTGAGTGCTGTGTGTTGTTGCAATAGCCAGGCTACAACGGTTTTGGTGGCTATTGTTTGAGTGGCTGTGTGTTGTTGCAATAGCCAGGCTACAACGGTTTTGATGGCTATTGTTTGATTGGTTGTGTGTTGTTGCAATAGCCAGGCTACAACGGTTTTGGGGGCTATTGTTTGAGTTGTTGTGTGTTGCAAGAGCCAGCGATGAAACTGAAAAGTGTGGAAAAACTTTCTCTCGTAGTTGGTAGTAGAGCTGGGTTTTTCTTTCGTAATCGTAGGCAATTCTTGCGTAATGTTGTTTTCTTTGTTATTTATAAGTAATTTAGTAATTTATATTAGTAATTTTGTAGTTCTCTTTAGTAATTTAGTAATTCTCTTTAGTAATTTAGCAATTCTTTCGTATCTGTTGATAAAGCTGTCTTGTTCTTGAAACGAAAATGATATAGGCCTGAAACTTCGGTGAATTCACCTTGGTACACATTGAAATATTTTCAAAAAAATACCGTGAAGGCCAACCAAGTCAGTGGACTTCCGGAAAAAGTCGGGGATGCAATTTTTTGCGGAAGCATTAGGCCATTAAGATACGTTGTGGAAGCGTTAAGCCATTGAGATACGTTGTGGAAGCATTAGGCTATTAAGATACGTTGTGGAAGCGTTAAGGAAGTGGAAGTGGAAATAATTACCAGTTATGATTTTTCTCTTATATTTGATTCAAATTCCACCGCTAAAATATCTGTGACGCGCTTCAGCGGCGTCTTTAAATATGAATCCAAATTTTCAAGGACTTATTGTTGCAGTCATGATAATATCTGGTGAATTTGGATACCGATGCCAATCAAACCTAACGTGGCAGGGTACCCAAATCTTGTTTCTTCAAAAAATTCACCGCCGAATTTCTTTTTTTCTCATAAAATAAGGCACCGGCGAAGCGTGATGAGAAACGCGAGAAAATCCGTACTTTTACTTCCGCCTGCCCCGAGGAAAGTTATTCTTCAGGGAAATAGGAAGATGTTTCTTTTGTTACTTGCGATAAAGAACAACATAAATTGCTCTGGAAGGCATTGTAACGCGTGAACTTTCTCAAAACAGTCCAGAAAATGCATTAAATACAGTCGTAGCTTTGAATAAACATTGGGAATAAATTCTCATTTTATTTTCGTTACAATCAGAGGCCTACATTTGAATGATGACTGAGTAATCTAACGGTACATGGTACAGACGTCGCATCATGAGCAATAGTCTACAGTAAAGCCCTCACGGCAGCTGAGACGATACAAATCATTTGTGCTTTCATTTCTGCTCTTAAATACGGGGTGATTTTTCAATATGAGGCCTAAAAGAATATTCAATGACTTCTATATTACTGAATGGGTTTTAAAATACCAATTATTATATGAAATCCTGGAAAATACTAGTTTTATTGAAAATCTTAGTAACCTAGATACGCAGGCTGACATAAAAGCCACGTGTCACACGATTACTGTGAATATGCATGTTCTGCGTGAGACTTCTCGGGGAAAATTGGTCTCAAAATTTAGTGATGCTGAATGGCAATCTAGGTTTCTTGACCTTTGGATTTTTTTCTTTGAGGATACCTAAAAAGAAGAGCTTACCATATAGAGCCAATAAAATCTACTCCAGCTCAAGGCATCCATCGTGGAAGAAATTCAGCGAATCTAACCTGATCTCATCAGCGCCGTATTGATTAGCTTGCATAATCGTGCCGATTTTTGTTTGCAATCGGAGGGCGGCAATCAGGAATATTATATTCAAAAAGTAATAATAAAAACTAGGCTTTTTCAGGATCGTATAAAGACTTTGTTTTTAAATCTTATCAATGAAACAGATGTTATTGAATTTGCTTTTAGGCCCCCGATTTAAAAAAACGCCCGGAATAATTTTAATTGAGACTTGTGAACTTCCTGAGAAAAATGCTTGATAAAGCATTCATTTGGTATTAAAGGAAGCAGACATTTGCGTGAATAAGTATATCAGAGGATTATGGAACTAAAAGGCTACTCTAAATAAGACTCAACCCTTAGTTTTAGATAATAATTCTTGGGCGATTATGTTAGGTTTATTAAAAAAGGTGGCTGTCTAAAACGCCTGGAAAAATAACTCAAGGAGCTCCGACAATTTGCTTGCAAGTTAATATTTTAAGGGAATGCCTCACTTTGTTGTTATCTAAATATCTGGAGAATATTTATTTTTTATTTTTACACGATTCACCCTCTGTGTAAAAATTATAGCACCTTGAAAGTTGCGCTAAAAAGTATTACTGAGAAAAAACTATATATAAATATAATAAATTTTAAGTTGAATCGATTAAGCAACATATTTAATTTCTTCTAAAGAGCGAGAGAAACCTAGGAGCAAATACACGAAGCCCATAATATCAGTTTCTGGAGGCGCTCTCACAGCCCGTGATGATGCGTTGGTGTACTTCGTGCGTGCATTTCTCGTCTTGTTTATGCAACCCGAGAGCACGTGTGAAGCTCTTGAGTTGTTTTGACGAGGGGACGTGGGATATTTTTTCAGAAGAACTTACTGAAAGCAGGAGTTTGGATAGATTACTATCGCTTCTCTATACTCTCCATACCTACTAAGCATTTTTGCTGTTACAGTACTGTAACCTTCACATTCAATTCGAAATTATCCAATTTAAAACTTATTCATAATTTTACAACGTATAAGGTATACCGTAATATTTAACGATCTTTTTGATATTTCTAGCTAAAAAAGTTCGTCAAATAGCTCATCAAAGAATTAAATATATTGCATGTAGAGATATTACCTAGTGTTGATGATGGGACAAAGTGTAACAATCTTGAATCATACTAATTTTAAGTCTCCGACCATGCAAAGTTTAAGGCTTGGGCAATGCTAATTTTAAGGCTTCAACCATGTTACTTTTAAGTCTTCGACAATGCTTGTTTCATTCCAGAACTTAAGGCCTTCTGAGGACATCGAGCTACTCACAAACCTTGTGCGTCTTGTGAACATCAACGGCGCTTCTGGAGAGCCGTCGTCTGGTGGGTGTCTCCGCCCATGAGCTCGAGTTCCAATCGATGAGGCGCAGATTAAGCGCTCTGCCGTCGGTCGAGTGGCCGTGTTTGATCGCCTCCAGAAGAACGTTGCGCTCATTTTTTAAAATTATGATAACGTAGTTCAATTTTCTTGGAAAATGTGAGAGTACCGTTTAATTTACTGTGTATACTGTGTGGACGCGCGAGTTAAACACGTAGCTATTTCCTATCGAACATTTTCCTCGCCAATAATTTCTAGGGTTTATTATTGGCAGTAAATGAACTGGAAATTTCTTATTTGAAAATGTGGTAAAACAATGACAAGAAATGACATTCAGTTTTTTGGTACATAGTATTGTTTTAGGTTGTGATGTTCTAAGTGCAAGATGTATAGGAACATGAAGTATGGCTTAACGCTACATTTTACCTTCTGATAGACGTTGAATTTAGTTTTCCATTCAAATGCCCGACTTTACAAACGTTTCTTCGTCATTTAGGCTAAACGTTCCTCAGCTCTGATTTTCAATCCAAAGAGTGCAACTTTTAGTGAGTATTTTTTTGCATTGTCCTGACATTCCCTCGAGAACAACGTGGATATAAAATACTGTTGTTATTAATATTTAATATTATCAGTCCCCAATGAAGCCTGGAATACAGAGCGGTTTTCTGCAGCTTTGAGCCCTGGGAAGATCTTGGCAGAAAACGCTGACGTCCGCAAATGGTTGTCATGCTGTGTTTCAGGGTGAGAGGGTTCTGGGAAGGGAATTGGGAAGATATTCCCTCTCTTATATGTAACAGCTCGACTTGCTGACTTAAAAGAAAAATATCGCTGTTACAATAGAAGTCACTGTTTTTTTTTCCTGTGGAATGAATGAAAAATTGTATAACCATTTCGCGAGGATCGTACAATCTTGTAGAAGTTGGCTCTTGTATCAGACAACGAAGGGAAACGCTGCAGTCTATGAGAAGAAAATTTGCAGTTAGACTTGCGTAAATATTTAAACAATTCCGTGGAATTAAAAACAGTAATCTTTATTACTTTTGCCTTTGCTAAGAAAACCGCCCAGAAACTCTTCAGTGCAATAAATCTCTCTTATTCCGAGCGATTGATGGCACATTTCGTGGTTCGCTGACCAGGAACGAAAACCCTGCATTATCTCGCATCACGAGCCCTCTTGAACATGCATGCACATCGACTCAGAGTTCATGGCTACCAGAAACAGAGGTTAATCCCTTGGTATTCTCCTCGACCGCTGGCCATAAATTCAGCCGGTGACATACGTGACGGAACCTCTGACTGGCCTCGCTATTGGAAGTAGGAAGAGTTATGACAGACATCAGAGCTGTGTGTGTGTTTGTGTGTGTGCGTGTATGCACGGACAGCTGCTTAGCTTAGGAGAGAAATGCTCGTCTCCACGGAACTTCGTAAATATGAACGAACGGGAAAGTTCCTCCAAGCACATTAGCTGTGGTTGTCCGACGCTAATTTTTCGTCCTGCCCGGAAAAATGAGAGATTCAACAGGGCTCCCTTGCCCAGTTGTTCGTCGCAAACGCCATGTAATGCGTGCGTTTTATGACGAACACTGGCAGGGTGTGTTTTATGCCCGTGCTTGGATGTAATTAGTTCGCTGCTATTGTGGTAATCTTGTGAATTTTGTTCCTACTTTGTGCAGCTTGACGTTACAAAATGGAAGGACAATAAGATAAGGCAGTGAGATGAAATATGTTAGTCAAAATAGGATGCTATCAGTTTTATGTAGAAGAGAACGCGGTTGATTGCTTCTACAGAAACACAATACAGAGCTCGCATCCATTGAGTTAAATGTAGCTACAGTACCTGCGAGGCTACCCAGACCGGGGTGATCGATAAGTATATAACATGAATATCTCCTCTCCGATGAATATATGTATAAAGTATGCAATAAAAATTCTTAGGTGAACAAAATTACAGACAATTTTAGATGCCTAGTCAAAATAGTTACACTGGGATACCTTAACTGTACGTGAAACTTAATAAGAGAAGGCAGCTTAGGAAAAACTTGGATCCCTCTACCTGTCTTTCCACGGACGTATCTTAATTTGTAACACTAGTCCATTTGTTTTAAGTACACAGAGAATATGACTAAATAAATAAATCTCTCCCTTGTGAGCCACCATCGCAAGCACTGGAATTTTTCTTATCGTCTGCGTTGAAGGACGAGGGGGCGTCAGTGATAATTGTAAATTGACGTGTAACGTGAAAACACGAATTTTATTTTAAGAACATATGATTCTTAAACTTTTTTTTGTGAGACGATGTATCAATTTCAACAATCAAACCCACATGTACTCGAAAATATGCATTAGAAATATGGAAGATCTCTACACTTCCTCTTCCCTGTAAAATTATTCAGTCATGCGCACACGTTCATTTTAAAGGATTAATTCCACAGTGCGGCCACTTCCTGTACGCGAAAAAAGAAACATCACTCCATTAGTGTCGTCGAAAGAGAGACTCATTCTTAGATTTTAACTCAGAACTACAGGGTCTCTGCCAAATGTAACTTGGAAGCACTTAATTAAGTAAATTCATTCCTAATTAAGAATGAGAGCATTTCCGTGAGTAATGCACGAATTCGGGAATGCAATTAACCTCTCAACAAAATAGCCCGGGCAGGCCGGCGGTGCATTCACACGGTCTGTGTAGCCGACAGTGACCGTGTGAATGCACGACAGCAGCCACGAGTTATCTCGGGATAGTTCGTTAAGGGGTTACCGATCATGGATATGATAAGCTGCAAAAAGATTATCATTGGAAAAAAAGGAAATCACTTTACGTCACAACGAACATTTGTATTTGAGATGAGGGAGAAATATTCCATGACTTTTGTCCAAAATACAAGTTTTCCCTTTCATAATGATCCCCCTGAAGCATATGAGCATAACTATGATTTTAGCTCTCTGACGTTGATGAACTATTCTTCTTATGCTTTCATACACTGTTACTTGGTTTTAAACAGTCAAGGAATGAGCAACGAACGAATTTGAAATTTCTGGTCCGTTTGCTCTGAACTTCGTCAGAATCATAGGAATTTCAGCAGGAAAGTGTACGGAGATGAGATCTCTACAAAGAACAAGTGTACGGAGATGCGAAGTCCACAAAGGGGAAGTGCACGGAGATGAGAAGTCCACAAAGGACAAGTGTACGGAGATGAGAAGTCCACAAAGGCAAAGTGCACGGAGATGAGAAGTCCACAAAGGGTAAATGTACGGAGATGAGAAGTCCTCAACGGGCAAATGTACGGAGATGAAACGTTTCAAAGAGCTAGTGTACTGAGATATGACGTCATCAGAGAGATACGACGGTTTTTGCTTAGTTCGTTGCGCTGGATAAGGCGAGAGTTTAGTGGCAAGACAATGAACTCGTGGCTGCTTCACAATGACAAAGCACTTGCTCACAATGCCTTCAGCATTCGATAGTTCCGTGCATTAAGCATAACTGTGCATTAAGAACTTCTTCACTCGCCCGACCTGTCTCCCTGTGATTTTTACTCTTCCCCTAGCTCAAGAGGGTCATCAAGGGAACCCGTATTGAAGAAGCGAAAGACGTAAAAATGACTTTGACAACGGTGCTGTGGAGGATCCCGGAGGAATCTTTCAAGGAGTGTATGCAAACGTGACAAAGGATGGGAAGTGTGTCAGACTATACGATGATTACTTTGAACGGAAATCTTTTACTTGGTAGTTTGGAATCGAAATAAACTTTTTGCGACACCAGTCCGGGAATTTCTCTGACTCGCCTCACATGCATTAATTATGCATTTTGACCCAAGACATTATACATTCTTTACTGCGGTTGGGCATACCCAGACCCCCTTAAAAAATATAGCGTCTGACAAAATTCATTAAGTTGGTCAAAAGTAAAATGTCAAAATTTGAATTTGTTGTGGAAAGTAATAACTTTCCCCGACGGCACTTTCCAATCGACCGGATTTGACCCTGTTGCAGCATTTTGGAAATTTAAAAAATTTTTAGTAGGTGCTTATTCAGTCACTTTGTGAGTACAATAACCCGAGTGATTATTTTTTTGTAGAACTAACGGTGAGTTTTGACGATCTTATACAATCTACTCGAACTTCCAAGGGTACATAATAACATATCAGGTAAACCAGTTATGAACACAGATGTAGAAAATGTGCAACAATTCTGTTAAAATTCTTTGACGCCACATTGAGGACCGTTTTCCTTGTAGCAGAATGAGGTCGAGTGGGAAGAGCAGATGAAATAAATTTTCGAGACATAGCTTTTCAGTCAAAAACAAAGTTATTTACTTGCAGGCACATAATCTCAGGACAACACCATTTTCGCCAAATCAGAAATGTTACGTTTAAGAAAATCAAACTTTCATAATATGGAAACGTAAAATGTATTGAAATTTTCACTCTGAGAATATATTAAATAACAACTGCATCGCGTGAATTTTCATGAGTATTTCAAATCACTATAATTAACGATCGGAGAAATCAGAAGTATAGGAATATTAAGTGGGTGCAATAAACAACCAAATACACCGTCGAAAGCTCCGCCCAAATAAGTGTTTCTTCGTCTCGTCAGACCATAGAACTGAGTTTCAAATACTTTCAAGCTTCTCTGAATGTACCTTGCCGAAATTCAGACGATTTCCGACGTGAACTAATTTCAAAACAGGTGTTTTCCTTGGTGTGTGAGAACGGAGGTTCATACGAACACCTCGAATTGGGTTTTTGCATACGTTTGTCCCAACCGCACTAAAATCATTTCAAAGTTCAGATTAAGTTACTCGAGAATTCTTCCTTACTTCATAGACTATATGTTTAACCTCACGGTTTGAAATTTTAGACGAACTTCCTGTACGTGGTAGACTTGTAATGTCCTAATACGATGTGTACCAGCGAATCGCGTCACCAATGGTAAAAATTAGTGTTAGTAGCGTAGATTAAATTTTCTATAGCCCAAATATCTTTTACGTTACAGAACAAATACTTTCCTGGTCCTTTCTGGCAATATTTAGTCTACGCCGTATTAGAATTAGAGGTCCAACGATGACCTTCTTCTCAAGCAGCTATCAGACTTTGACTGTGGTCCGCTGTTCTACGTGGGCGTCTGGGCGAGGTAGACTATTTTTCTAGAAAGTTCTACAGCATTTTGTCACGTAAACCACTCTGGAAGGCTCTCGGATAATTTATTATCGATTTAAAAATAATTTTTGTGGGAGTGTTGGATACTTTAAGAGGCGATAATCTAAGACTTTTGACGATTATAGGTGGATTATTGAATGTTTGTGTATTTTTATACCGATTTAGAATTCAGCCCACAAAAATACATAAAATGTTCAATTTTCGATTGTTTTGTTGTGTAACTATGGTACATAAACTTTTGTTCATGCAACGGATGTATATGGCATCCATTGTTTATGGATTACTTACTTCTACCTGGAAGGACACAAGAAAATAACATTATGCAGTTTGAATTTTCCTTTCATGTATAAAAAGATCAAAAATTTATGACGCTGTAGAAACTAACTCCACTACAATAAACACTGGACTAATTCACCACTACTTTTTTGAGCATAATTTTGACTTGCTCAGAGTGAAGGATGCTCCAGCCGGAAACCATACGAAAACTGTAGGATTCTGATGTTAGTGGTACGTATTAGTACTGATATTGTTAGGTCATTCGAATGTATTAAATGTTAACCGTACATGACTATATTTAAAAGTAGAAAAGACCTGGCCAGAAAAGCTTAAATCGTAGTTTACCTCAACCCTAACCTAGTTTATTTTAACATTTCATTTTCTTGGTTTTTCTCAGGTCACAAGTACCGAAATCAGCTGTACGTAAATCTACCCCTCCTCCACTTACATTCGGAGTGATGGAATACCTAAGTAATTCTGAAAAATTTGAAACTGTTTACGTATAGTCGTCACCGTTGCTTGTGACTTGCACATAGTTTGAGTATCGTAGCTGAAGCTTAATTAAACGCTTTATTAAAATGCATAAGCACTGAGTCTCAATGTGGACGCGCAGCGAAGGCGGGTCAGTTTTTGAAGGATTTGATCTGTATGTATGGTTCCTCTACTTGGAATGGGTTAAAACTAAAATTGCTAATTGGAAACTTGCTTTAAAAGTTCATACTCTTAACATGAGATATCCATCTCATAACACTTGTATTTCTGTTATAACAATAAAACAAGATTTTTAAAGACCGACTTCGGGGTCTTACTCGTAGATGAAGGACTTTGGACCTAAAATTCTGGCGCTACGAAAAACAATGAGAAACGCAATCCTGTGATAATATGTGTTGAATAATTTGGGACTCGAAATTAAAGAAACCGTTGTTTTAAGTTACTGGTAACCGTATTAGTCTAGCTTGTCTCGGCTAAAAATATTTCTAGGAGTGCACTAAGTCCCTCGCCCGAATGTGGCCCTCCCCAAACAAGTTACGTCTCATCAGGTAATGAGACTAACCTGATGTACTCCCGCACTAATGAAGGAAAGTGCATAAGCCAGAGTTCAAAAGACTCTGTTTTGGCGAGCTGAAATTTAGCACTGCTGCAGAACTGGACAGCATTATTCATGCATGCTATGGCTCCTATTCCAAGAAATTCTGACTTGAAACCCAACAAGCCGTGGTAATTCTCGTGGGTTTGTGACAGTAAGTTCCAAAGATTAATTCTGAAAAAGAGTAATTCTCGACAGTTTCAAAATAGAGAATGAAATTGGTTTCGTGGTTAATTTATTATCAGTTTACTGACTGGGATAAGGGAATTTGCGTGCACTTACTCTCACATATGAAATTTATGCGCATAACGGAAAGTTTCCCCATTTTATTCGAGTCATGGCTTATGCCAAGCTCCTTCATTATTGAACGTTGCTGGACTCGTAAGCTGAGTTACTTTAATGAGTGCCAAACTTGGAAGTTAACTTGCTATAATTTCAGTGACAAGTTCTATCTAAATCAACATCTACAGCCTAACTTTAGGATTGCCGGTTTTTGGGGACTTGACTGTAATTCATAATTTGTTATAAAATATGATTTATACATTATTGTACATACAATTCTAAAACACTTCCGTTAAGCAAAGCCATCACGTACTAAATTCTCAGAAGATTGGTTGAACTGGGGTTCTCTAGCCGCCTTTTTGACTTTTGAGCCTAGAGTTTTGATGGACGCGCCTGCATGGAGACAGAGCGGAGTTTTCAATTCGTAAAATGAAAAAATTTAATTCAGTTATTATGAATATCTGCCTTGTATGTATATATGACTCACTGCAATTTTTTTGTACGTGAACAATAGTACTTTTTCAACTTTCACATAGTATTCTTCGTTTATATTTGTTCTAAATATCTGTGAACTAGAACTCTTGTTAGTTTAATAGTACATACATTTAAAGAAACTAAGAGAATAATTTTTCATAAATTTGGTAGTAGGAAAAAATGAGTTTGCACGGCACACTTGTTGGTTGCACGACACAAGAGTACGGTATTTTTATCAAAATTTTATGAACTGATGAACGTGAAGCACACTTTGTCAGCAGCCGCGGGTACCTCAATACTATATTCAGGCAAGAAGACGCAAAGGTAGCGGGCCAAATGAAGTCAATTTCTTAAGATGCCCTCTTATTTATGGTAGATCTGACATGAATTATTGTTATTTGCAGTATCACTGATACAGACTGCGTTCTCTGACAATCTCGCTGATTAGATAGAAATACGGACCGGAGATTTTTCTCCCAAGGAAATTCTTATGAGCGCATCAAAAAGACGGACGGACGGACTGACTAAGCAAGCACAAAACACAGGGCTATTATATGCAGTGGGATAACAGAACAAGATGAACCTTTTCATGTGCAACAGTTCAGATGTGGTATTAGGTAAATAAAATTGTTCTAATTTTTAAATTTCCTCAGTTATGTTTTTTACAAATTTAGTTAGAAAATCAGAAACATATTTTTGAGTTTAATACTGGCAATTTTTATTCAATTGCATGTTCAAGTAAAATAATGACAATTTAACCGATGCACTTCAGAATGTAATTACAAATTATCGGGGGTCATTCCATGGAGGTGCAATAGCATAAAACCATAAAATATCTAATTCGAATTGATAAGAAATTTACGTTCAGATTACGGAACAAATCATTGAAACGAAGGATAAGAATTTTACAACCTTCTAGATTTTCGTCAAAGAAATTACTATATCAACGAGAGAGTAATAACAAATCTTTACGCAGATCAATCATTTCGAAAATAAATGCCCAGTTCTTCTGAAGTCGCTATTAATTTTGAGTAAACAAACTGTTTCGAACGGTAAATATAATCTTTATACAATAAATGCATTGTAAAAGTAGCACACTGCAGCATGGTAGTTTGAAATTTTATGTGAAATGACATGTAAAAGGTAGACTGGAAACTCGATAGTACAGAATGTAAATAGAACGGCACAACTGTATTTGGAATCTCTTTGTTCCTGAATCAAATACGACAATGAACCTACGCTAACGAGTGAGTTTAGGGGGAGCTTCCAGTACGCATCTCTACAGCAGCCTCGGTCAGCTCGAAAGACGTGGTTTTGATCGGCCTTTTCTGATCAAAATTATGACATTACAAAGAAACGGAGAATTTTATTTCACAGAGAAAAACCGAATATTGTCCTCCGTGTCTATGGCACATTTAAAAAATATAAAATTTTACTTTCTATTGTAAATTGGAAACGCAGGGGCAACAAGGGTGACGAAGTGTGACCATTTCCCCCATGACAGCTGTTTGGGAGACCTGTGGGATCCAAGTTTCTAAAAGTTAAAGCCTCGTTGCTAATGGTAATGTCCTTTACTTTTGGTGTCGACCGCAGAGTTGAAAATTTCATCTCATCCGCGTAGAAGAAACAATTCGAAAAACCAACTGTGATTCAGATCACAATTTAATACGTTATCTCACTTTTTCTTGATCTTCTCTTCGTCATGGAGAAGCCCACAAAGTATTCATGGAACGGGATTATTACGCATGGGAAAATTATTCTGCCTGGAGCCGGGGTTTACACGAACATATTTCCAAATAAATTAGTGAGATACTTGAAAAATTATGAATTTAAATCCCGTGCTCATTAGTCTGTAGTATATTCCCATCATGGTAAGAACTAGTGGAATATTTATTTTTATCACGAGCTATGATTTAGCTATGTTGAACTCGTGAAAATAAAGCCTTGTGGAGTAAGACTTTTGCTTTCTTGCAGCGCAGTTTGCCAAATAAATAGTTTCTCGGGGAAATTCAAGTACGGAAGTTCATTTCGGTCTTGAGGTAAATGGAACGAGCGAAACTTTGATAACGACCTTCCAAACTTCGATGAGAACACTGTTGAATCGAGCTTGTAGTGTTTGTGCTAGTTTCAAGAATTTACATGTTTAATTTAACATTTGCAAGCTTTCTTTTCGCGTAACCGGTTTTCCCCTGGCATTGTCAATACTCGTATTGAGAGGTTTCTAGCTAAGAAATATTCAGGTTCTAAAGAAGTTACCGAAGCATTACACGGTATGTATTGTGTTTTTCCTTACTTTGGTTTTTCTCCAGGCAAAATGTTGCGAGATTTAGAAATTCTTGACAAATGCATAAACGTCATTTCTCTACTATTCAAATCTGTCCCATTTTTAGTTAATTCGTATGAAATTGGTTCATTCATCCTATGTAACGATGTGCTTCCTAAGCGAATGCGGGCATCCGTCGTCTATAAGTTCAGCTGTGTACAGTGTACATCAGGGCATGTCGGTAGACGACTGTACCATTTTGTCAGGGCTGCCCAGCATCGCGGAGTCAGCTTTCGGAGTGGGAGACCTGTGACGCTGTGACGCAACCCGGCCATTCATCTGTTTACCTTCATGATGACCAGTGCTGTGTATCTATAACGGAGAGAGCTTTCAAAGTTTTACCAACTGCCGCAAGGGATTTAGATTTAAAAATGTTAGAATCCTTATAGATAGGGAAAAATATACATGTTTTGAATAATACAAATAACTCATTTATATTACAAGTTTTTACTGAACTTTTTGATTGGTATCATTGTTTATTCTAGAGTTGACATACTGTTGTAATTTCTTTATTGCATTCAGTGTCCGTGCTAATTAAGCCACTATTTTCATAAAAAAATTGCGTTTACTGCGGGCTGTTGTCTTCGCCTTCAAGCTTCAATGGACATTCGACAGAAGAAAGGTGACTTTCCCGGAACTTCGAAGAATGTTGTGTTGTAAACTTGCAACGCGTGCTAAAAATGAATCGTAAAATGCCTTTCACTTTTAAATCTCGATGGGATGCATACTAGGAGTTCGCTGTACTCTAATAATTTAATGATAAGTAGTATAAGCACAGACCAATCAGTGTATCGTTTCTAGTATATGTGAATGAGCTTCTTAGACAGGTGTACATATATCAGATTAAAAGTGACAAAAGTACGTCAAAGCATGCAAAGTTTGCGTTACAAATCAGTTCCCACTAACACATTTGGGGCGACTAAGTAAGATACCAGCTTCTGTGATAGCTTTGCTTAAGAAAAACCAGGCATTTCATCATTCGGATATTTTTCTTGCAGATTTCCCATGAACTGAAAGAAAAAATCGTAGATTGTCATTAACCAATATAGACAGACGACGAATAGTTGACGCTGAAGAGATACTATTCAATTCAGCACACTCGCAGCACTGCATTGGCAGACATGCAATAGCAGCAGACTCAAAGCACTGCATAGGCAGACATGCAATAGCTACAGACTCGCTGCACTGCATAGGCAGACATACAATAGCTGCAAGCTTTGGAAATTGTACAATGAACAAACAAACTTCGAGTGCAAAACATATTTCAATATTATCTTTGTTAGTATTAATGCACACTATATTTGATGCATTTCTGCCAAAGTGACGTATGTAAATTATCCGTGTAATCCAACAATATCGAGCAAAAATTAATTGAACTATGCTAGTGATATCAACCAAAAGCTTAAAGTAGTTCAGTTGGGCAGATGTAATAACTAACATAAGGGTAAAATCTATCAAAGCCCTTCAGTATTCCAAATAAGACAGCGTTGGAACGTTTCAATTACGGGGGTTTCATTTTCACCCCCTTCGTGTCCACATTCACTTCGCATTTAAGCAGGAGAATTCCACTGAGATTAATTCGTATTTCGTTATGAAAGATTTTTGGTATTCCGGGTTGTGTTTTCAATGTCTTCTCTGACTTGGGTATAGAACTATAAATCGAGTTGAAGAATTTTCAAATTCCCTTGAAACACACTTCTCAATAACAACCAAGCTACTCAGTCCAGGCGCTGATGGTTTGAAAGCTCCACGAGAATTTCTCCTCCCCATTTTTGCTTGTGATAAGCACAAATGTCTCCACAGAGACCCAGACGTAATTTATAGGAAGCGCTTAGGCCACCCGAGCGCCATTCATTGACGTGATGCCTCAACATCAGTGTCGGGGATACTCCTTCAAAGTTTCAAAAATGAATTCTGCCGCGTTTTGCTTTTTACTCCATAAAGTTGAGTGACCTGAGAATTTTGCAGCCGCAAGGAGAGAGACTGAACTTTTTCCCCTCGAGTTTGGGGGCGGAAAAATGAGGCATGTGCCGTATCTGTGTTTATTTAAAAGCTTGCTTCAGGATCCTGGATTTGTAACTATTTCCGACATATCCTATCGAAATAATTTTTTAAATTAAATAATGATGATTTTTAAGATTTTATTACTATTTCCTTCTTTTTGTGTGATGGAACTTTTAAACAAAACTTTTTCACAGAGCTGCATGCGCCGTGCCGGGTACTATCGGAACGAGTGAACTGTAATTATTTTTAAGATAGTTTTACGAATAAAAAAACTGGCTAACCCAGACCGTTGAAAGACCGCTCGCTAAAATAATTCATGGCAACGAAACTCCACGAGTTGAAAATCAAACAAAATTACACCAATACTGAAATATTTTTGATCGTATCGCCGCACACCCGATAATCGACAACGCTCCTCTTTTGTCACTTTCCACCAAGTTTAAAATATAATTCCACCCACAACTGCAATCCCATTTATCACGCATATATTATACCTCTTACTTATTCAAATTTCATACTCGGTGAGTAAATTTAGAAGTGAAATGTTGCACGACTTTCGGTAGCTCATCAGCCGTGGTCCATTGTGGCTTCAGATCAGGCGCCTCGTGCTGGGGCTGGGGCCCCCACGCGGCCTGCGAGACGGCCGCAGCCATGCGCCTCCATTTGAGTCCTGTCTTCAAGATGGTCCACGGAATTGGTGCATTTTTCTTTGTAAAGAGTTTCCTTGAACTCGTTGTCGTCATTATTCACAAGCACTCTACCCTGAAGGTTCAAAATGTACCATACACAAACGGATCGAATGCACCGTGCACTGACGGGTCGAATGTGCTGTACACTGACGGGTCAAAGTGTACCACACACTGACGGGTCAAAGTATACACTACACTGACGGGTCTAAGTATACCACACACTGACGGGTCATAGTATACCACACACTGACGGGTCATAGTATGCGGTACATTGACGGGTCAGAGTATACCACACACTGACGGGTCAGAGTATACGCTACACTGACGGGTCAAAGTATACCGTACATTGCCAGGTCAGAGTATACCGTACACTAACGGATCAAAGTATACCGTACACAGCCAGGTTAGAGTATACCGTACACTGACGGGTCAGAGTATACCGTACACTAACGGATCAAAGTATACCGTACATTGCCAGGTCAGAGTATACCGTACACTAACGGGTCAAAGTATACCGTACACTGCCAGGTTAGAGTATACCGTACACTGACGGGTCAGAGTATACCGTACACTGACGGGTCAGAGTATACCGTACACTGACAGGTTACATACTTGTGTGCGCCACAACTTAGCCTCAAGGATTTAATTTGTAAATTTCCTGGGGATGAGAAAATGCGATGATGAAAAATTTCAATGAGATAACAAGAGAATTTCTGTTAGTAGGCAGTAAAATTTGGCAAATAAATAAAGTGAACTTCTTAGAGTTCTTTTAAATTAAAGGAAAAAAGCATTAACACTAAGTGAGAAATAGTTAACACAATAAAAGATTTTTGGTTGCTACTTTCATTCTTAAAATCACCCAATATTTTCATATAGGCTTTCTCAGAACGACATTACCATACGCTACATGTTCTAGTTTTTTGCAAGGCAAAAAAAATTAATGTTAAGTTAAGAACTTTCACTTTCACAGAAAACAATTCTTAAATTTCTTATTTAAGATTCCACTCGGATTAGATTCTGCAAGGATATCTTTCGAGAACTACCCTCGCTTGAAAAGCAAGGTAGGCTTGTACTATGCCTCAAGTCCCCAGGAAGGCGCCGGCATGGGGACTGAGAAGGCAACGAGTGCTATTCTCGCTCTAAAGCAGCGCGCGCTATTCTCGCTCTAAAGCAACGCGCGCTATTCTCGCTCTAAAGCAACGCGCGCTATTCTCGCCCTAAAGCAACGCGCGCTATTCTCGCTCTAACTTCTCCAACTCGCTCTAACGAGCGCGACCTTATAGGCTCACCAAAGTCGCCGAGTGTTTGGGAAAAATGTAACGGTCGATCTCCCACTCACCTCTAATCTAAATTTATAGCCAATTGGTCAAGAAATACCAGCTGCAAAGACCTCACAGCAAAGGATGGAATAGGTTCTTTAGGTACTCACAAGTTGATGGTTATGGTAAGCTTTCGGTTGTCGTAAACTTATGATATTTCATTAGCTACATGCAGACTTACGGTTGTTATAAAGATGTCACAGTTTCTGAGATTTACGCGTTCTCAAATGGTAATATCATGCACCAGAAAAGGGCTGCGTCCTTTGCCACGCCTTCGATTTTCAGCGTGCATGCTTCCTGTAAAAATATTCAACATATCCTGTACACCTGACACCAGTGAGAGAAACCATACATTTCATTTTAATGGCAACCAAAATTCTGCAGGAATAAACCAGTATTCGATATGAATTATATACAACTTCAATGTTTATCGTCGGATACTTTAGTATGAGCGCGAGAATACAGTCCATACTCCTACAATGTAATAAGAGTACACCCATTCATGGGTCAATAATGTTGGTAGGAGTAGGTGTACCAGCAATGACGCCTACTCAAGTGGGAAATGTAATTCCCAAAAGACCTGTAGGTGAGCAGATGCTGCTTCTTGTATAACTTTAGGATTGACTATTGAGACGCTGGACGTCCAGGCTTCCTGTTTACAGGTTGAATGAGAGGCTTCTTCCGGGTTTTGTTGTATTTCATATTTATTTTTGACGAAGCTTTCAATGACCTTCACGAAAATCGTTTCCAAGGTAGAAAAACTTTTCAACTATCGGAGTTATGATAAGCAAATGTTCATTCAACCTAGAACCCCAACAAATCGAATTCCTTTTAAACCTAGATAGTCTGAAGTGCCTCACTTAACTCAGCCACCTTTAACACGTAAACAATCTTGATCTGTGTTACATAAATAAGCACAATGCCCCCTGCAGTCTCCTCAATGGAATAATTATTCCATTGAGGAGACTGAAGAGGGCATTGTGCTTATTTATGTATTATAATCTGTATACTCTATGACCCTAGCGACTCCTACAACGTTTGTAATCTCAGGAGCCTCAGAAACTCTTATACGGCTCTCACAATTTTGAAAATGTGAGTAGTCACTACTTTTGTGCGTTGAAAATGCGTCACTACTATTGTGCGTTGAAAATGTGAGTAGTCACTACTATTGTGCGTTGAAAATGCGTCACTACTATTGTGCGTTGGAAATGTGAGTAGTCCCTACTATTTCAATCCCAAGGCGTCAATGCAAACGAATAAAATTTGCCTAATATAAAATAAGACAGAGTTTGCCGCTCACTTAGTTGGTTGGTCTACACGTCCCTCACATCAATATTTCATCGGAGAATGTCACTGCCAGCGTAATTTCAGTTCTTGTACTCACTACAGCGGAGCTCAAGGAATTATGTGGGGAAAATTTAGGTCCTGCTAACCCAATCGCTCTGATATGCGGTATTGTCATATATAAGATAATGAATTTCGAATCGTAAATGAATGAAATCGTAAGGAAATCGAATGTAATATTTGTTAGTATGTAAGATGACATTATTTTGGCTAGCATAGCTTGAACAGTAAATTTCAATTGCAACGATGAGGAACATTTGTGATAGGGTGCATTACTCACTGGGAAAACACCATTTATTTTAAAATAAACATAGTAAAATCTTGTTATTTTCGACGGGGTGAGTGTACTAGCTCTCTAATAAACACTGTAATGTCACAGTTCCCTATGCATTTAACAAATTTGAAATGCACATCTCGATGGAGTCTTATCAACCGACTGTCATTATTGCACTGTTTTATGAAGAATGCAATATACATCCCACTACACAATAATAGCCCAGTGTCGCTTCCGGGCTTCCTTGGTCAGTCCGCTCGTCTCTGTGTCACGCTCTTAAGGATTTGAAAAGAAAATTCCCGACTCCGTATTATCTAACTAACCAGCGAGACAGTCAACGAAGGCAGTCCGTATCAGTGATGCTGCAAATAACAATGTTTCATTTTAGATCTACCGTAACTAAGAAGAAATCTCAAGAATTTGACATCATTTGTCCCGCCATTTTTGGCGGGGTGCGTCTTCTAGTATATGAATGTATACTATCAGTTTGAAATACTGACGAAGTCGTGAGGAACCGGTATACATTGTACTGTATTTATATTTCTATACTGGAGAATCCATGTTAGCTCTTAGATCGAAGAAATATCGTCACTGATCAAGTGGGAATACTGTTAAAAGATGTGTTCCCACAGCACGGTCTAAGAGGCCACGCTTCTCTGTGTCCCGCAAGGAAAGCTGACTGAAACAAATGTTATTTATCTTAAGGTTACTAGAGCTGGGGGCAAAAAAGGCCACTGCTGGTCTTCTGGCAGAGAATAACGATACTAGGTAGGAATCTGGAAAAGTTTTCATACAACGGGCTGACCAAGACATGAAAGAACGATTAACTACTAAGAAATTAACACTGAATCCTAAAATTGTCTTAAAAAGTTAGAATTTCCACTCGAGTGTAAACGATGGAAATTTGATGACCGGAAACAGATACACTGAACACTCGAGTGCAACTCTGAAGTTCATATCAGCAACGTCGTGCTCAAGTCCACAGAAAAACTTGAGAGCGTTCCGATGTTATATGCATTGGTTGCATTCACTGTTAAACACGCTGAGAGTTTCATCTCGATGCGGGATTTCATTTGTGTTAATTGCTTGAGTAAAAAGCGAGCTTGATGAAGATGGGAGCCTTCAACTACATCTTGCTGCCTCACGGAATTCCTTGCGGACGATTAGTCCTGAGTTTACTCGCCCAGATAACAATGACTCCAGCCACACTTGCAAACTGTGCAGAGTGTCTGACCATGAAGGACACTCTATTAAATTCTTTGCGAGCTGGATCGATCAAGTCAAAATCAACACCTGATCAGAAAATGAAAGCATATTGAAATTATTCCATTCAAATGTAGATCACAAGGAAATTTCCCACGATGCATGTCTCAGAATTGCTAAAATTATTTTGGAGCACCATAGCTAAGGACAAGGTAGGACGGTATGTATGTGCATGCAACCAGGCCAGCAAGGATGCTGACGGTTACAGGGCCACAGGAGACCATTCAAAATATTCAAGCACTCAATTTTAGCCTAAGCCAGTAAGGAATATTTAATTGCTTTTGTTCATTACTTGCATAACAAATAACAGAGAATTCGCTATTTTCAAATGATTTTTTGCTACGTTTTCAAGACAAGTGTATCCTCAATGGAATCACAGCTAGCCTAATGAGCCTGTCGAGCACTTAGTATCTGCTGGTCTTATATATATTCCTACCGTTATTCGCATGTGTGTGCTGGGCCTATACCATTGTTGTGTTATTGGCACGTGTCTGCCAGGACTATACCATCCAAATGTTATTGGCACGTGTCTGCCAAGACTATACAATCCTAGTGTTATTGGCACGTCTCTGCCAGGACTATACAGTCTGCAAGACAGAAAATCGATGTCTAGTCAGCTGAAGGTGCGCCCTCATTCCTTTCTGAAGACCCGGGCTCGTAAAAAATTCACCAGGCGTGCAGGTTTAACTTTCGTCGACAGTGGAAGGGAAACTTGACACCGACAAGTTCAGAGAGACGTCAGTGACAACAGAATTATTCTTCAAAATTTGGTCATAGTTTAATTAACTTTCTTCTACTTTCTTTGAGAGGATTTTTTTTATTCGTTCTGGGAATCATTTCGTCGCACGAATTGATTGGCTCCGAAGAAGTCTGATATGCGAGTACTCAAGGTGGCAATGAGATTACATTTTCTACATTCTAGAGAAATAGAATTTATCTCTGGGGCTAACAACATGCCATTCGTGATTTCTTGAGATATGATAAGTTAAGAACTTTCTCAATAATAAAAAACACTGCAGGCCATTCCTGGAACTCAAGAACCAGCTATGTCAAACCATGTACACTAACGCATCCTTACATATGCATAGTACACAAGGTGCGTGTTATATTCACAGTACAACATCTCTGGTGGAATTCTTTAAAATTTTGGATGTTATTCCAGTGAGGACAATAAGTGCACAGAAAGAACGATTGATTTTTTACGCAGTCGAGCACATGTGCTGATCGGAAAAATATCTACAAAAAAAGGCTAGAAAAGCTCATGAGTATGTGACACCTAGCGTATTGTAATAAAAATAAATTAGAAAAAATATTTTGATGGGGCAAGGTGTATGCTTCTAATATATGCACTTCTCTGTCATCGATTGAACTGCGTAGAGTCGTTTGAGAAAATCAAACTTCGCTATCTAAGAGCTCGAAAATCATAAATGATCACTGGTTGTGAATCGTTTAAATTTATTTAAGGAGAAGGTATTTGCGAAGCATTTCATTTCGACCAGAGAAGTTGATCAAAGAGCTCCCTAATGCTTCCTGTCAGTTCAAATGAGAGACGCACAATCGTTTTTAAATTCAGTTCACTTCGGGAAAGCGAAGTCTTGCAGCTTTGCAAATCGTTTGCTCGTGATAATTTTCCGATGAGTTCCGTCATGGTGAAGGATTCAGTAAAATGACGTCTTTTCCCTTGTTCCTTCGCCTTGTTTAACGCCTTTGGTTATTGTTTCTGATAGTAATACATCGTCTCTGCCAGCAACGCAGTGTTTTATAAATCACGTATTTTTTCTGTTAGTATTACATATATCGTCTAAATCAGCAAGACCTGGTGTCTCTGAATAATACTTTGTTTCAATTAGCAATGCATCATCTCTGTTAGCAACAAATCGTTTTTGTGAATAATACATCGTCTCTGAACTCGTGTTGGAGAGTTTTTTCTTATAACTTGAACGCTGATGAGAACTGCCCCTAATATGCGTACACTTGTATTACGGTGTACAGGGAAACCATGTCTGGTGCCCCACATTAGCGTAGTCATAGCACCAGATTTCTCTTTATGCAACGGCTCGTGTCTGCCAAGACTATACCATCCTAGTGTATCCTCAATTGGCGATATCAGGGCCAATGCACCTCTTCCCTCTAACTTCGACCTGTCTTTGAAAGCCTCCCTCTGGCTCCCCCTACGCATGGCTGACGAGTAATTTTTGCGTAATGGACGTGTGGAACTCGTAAGACATCGTTGAAAATCAGTTCCTCTTCTGATCGCAATTAGTGATGAATACCCAATCAGCAAATTCAACATATCACTTTGCTATGGTAATTGACCATTATTACCGCTTCTATCATGGTTTAATATCAATTTTCAGTATCTTGTTTAAATAATTCTTCGCTATTCAGACAGAACGCAAATTGAAAGATGATGCCGGGAAATATTTTTAAGAACAGAAGCGTTGACTGAGGCAGACAGGTGGCTCAGTTATGAAACTAGCCCGCGCTCTCTCCTGTCAGAAATAGGACGCGCCATAATTTAGTGACAGAATACGCGGCAGAAACGGAACTGCAAGTTTCGTTCCGCTGGAAGTCCAGCGCGTGCCACTGCATGGGACGCCACAGACGAATGAAGCGAGGAATTAGAGCGCAGTCGAATAAATTACTCCACGCCCAGCCTTGCCTACCTCCTCTATTGTTGAGGTGTGCGGTCTCAACTGGCAGTGGCCACGAAATTTATCAATGCAGGTAGACCGAGTACTCGTTAACGTATTAACGGCATTCAGACCAAGTCGTGTGCAAGAAGGACTTAGAGGTGAATGAATGGATTTTCCTGATGCTGAATGGCCGGCCAGAGCTAGAGTTAGCATTCCTAAGCCAACGAACGCACGACGAATTGGCGAATTCTGTAGGGGACAAACGAAGACAGACAATGTTGAAGTCCTGCCCCTGGACAAAGAGAAGAATAAAAACTGTAGCTGTATATTGCCTGGCGGATTTCTTCGGGAGATTATAGGACTCTTATTACGTCACAAGCCTACAGAAGATTATTACGATATGCAACGGCTTCACTATCTGATCCTTCAGTGGCAACAAGCGTAACTTTCGAAGGACATTCTAAACCCACTACAGCAACATATTATTTGGTGAGACATCGCTCTATTCGAAATGCAGGGCTTAGCTTTCGTGCTTGGAATGAAGAGTTTTATATTTATTTTTCACACACTTTTTTCAGAATTAGTGAGCTCAATTCGTCCTTTATTTATGGCAATATTTACGCTGAGCATTTTCAGTCAAATACCACTAAATCACGTGCTCCATAATGTTCGAGTTTGGGCTTCACGAATTACCCACGAATATCTCACAGTTGTGATGGTTTATGATCCATTCATCATCGCTAATATCTTTCGAAGTAGCCAGTCGAATCTTCAGGTTTCATTCTCTGTAAAGAACGCATGCATCACTGCTGACGTACGCTCTGTCACTAAAATGCGGAGTTTATGAGACACTTGAGCATCGAAGGTTAAGCTCGCCATTGCGGGTCCGTTTGAAAATTACTGCTCTGCCTCGGCGACCTTTTGTTCCAGCTCTGAGCAATCACCGAGCTCTCAGAATCCATTCCAGGTATGAGCATCCCCTCGGGTTTCGAGTGATGGTTGACTGAGATCAAATGGGAAAGTCAACACTTTCAGTGGGTCAACTCGAACACGAGCATCATCATTGATCCCAGTATTTCAGATCCACGGACTTTGTAATTCGAAATCCGTGTCAAAAAGTGCAGATGCTGAAACGCTAAGCAATAGAAAAAACTGTATATTGTATTAGGTTTTTTTTAAATTACTGCAGGCACGTCAAGTCAAAGTTATTCCTTAGCTTTTAAATTATTTATGCGGAATAAATCTGTTACTGGTGTAATTGCCTTGAAGTTGCAGTTTTCGTGCGATTGAAGTGCAAATTGTGCATAGAATATCAGACATCCACCACAGATTTATCGGTCGTTCATGTCACAACACATCGTGCCGGCATTTCAGGCGCTCTTACGGGATCTTGTTAAATAATCTCAATACATTCTTATAGTATCTAATGCATGACAAGGGACGCTTCTATGTGTACTTAAAAGATATTCAGGGCATTCAAATTTGTCGCACGAGTAGCATGACGCCCAAAAACTTTCCTATCATGCTTTTGAATTCTCAACTATGATGAGGAATAGGTCGGAAGACCCAGTCTGGCGCAAGAATTATCGTGTAAGTAATCTTCTCGTCGAAGACCTTGTACAAGAAGGCTGTCTCTACATATACTGAGCTGTGCAACTGCGCTGTGTTAGCGTGAACGCGCTGGGCAACTGCGATGTGTTAGCGTGAACGCGCTGGGCAACTGCGCTGTGTTAGCTTGAACGCGCTGTGCAACTACGCTGTGTTAGCTTGAACACGCTGGGCAACTGCGTTGTGTTAGTGTGAACACGGCCTGACGTACTAAGATAAGATACCTTATCTATCATATATTTTGTCAGAGCTTGTTGTTCATTTTGATTTCGACAGGTCAGCTATAAAAATAACGGATAATGCAAGGTTGAAACAGAAAATTAGAACTGCAAATTGAAGTCTTATGTGCGTGGGATAATAAAATATGATTCGAAAAATGTTCCGAGGGAAATGTACTCGCTAATAGATTGTTCAATTAATTCGCTTCACATGTGGGCCCTCAGCATCAGTGCCCTGCTGGATACGTTTTCTGAAGGAGCGACATGCGTCCACACCTTGGTTCACAGGCGACTTCGGGGCTTGAACAGCGATGCGAGGTCGATCGTCAGACATTTTTCAACTTCATTTCACAACCAATGATCTCAAGGATGAAAATCTGGGGAGCTAGACGGACAAACATCTCTAAGTACAAGCTGGTAATTTTGGGTTGAGGAGGTTCTGTACAGTTCATAGGCCCTGTGAGCGCGTGATGAGTCTTGAAATAAATATAACCTGCTTTGGCTCGTAGCTCCTTTTAATTGAATGTAACATGACTATCTCTGTAGCCTTTTTTACGTAGCAGTGTTACTTTTTGAGTTCTGCTCCAATGAAATAAGAAGGTAGGATTTTACAATCTTTTTTAATACCTGCAAATACCATGACTGAAATTGGATTGTAACTCTGCATCTTTTGATGCGTCCAAAGCAATTATTCTCGAGTTTCTAGTAATTTGTGCGCTCTCCAATGCCGTACTGTATTTCTTCCCACCTACCAAGAAATCAACAACTCCCTCATGTCTTTTCAAAAGATTCAATAAAAATAGACTTTTTCCTTCCTGATAATCTTAGGACGTGTGATTACGATGTTTCAATGTTTTCAGAAGCAACATTAAATTTTGAGGTAGCTTTTGACAGATAATTTAGTTACAGTGGGGAAGAGGAAAATTAGTATTTTTATAATCCCAATTCACCGTATTATATAGCTCATACTCTTTATCAAGAAGACAACCGGCTGACTAAAGCATTGCAGGTATCAGCAACAGAACGAGGAGTGCTCCTGTTCTCCAGCTTGTCCAGCGTGTCCAGCTATCCAGCTTGTCCAGCGTGTCCAGCTATCCAGGTTGTCCAGCGCGTCTTTTAAATGAAAACGTCAAGCCTAAACACGTCTGAGAATTTCTTCACCAGTGTGAAAGTTGTGCTCTTTGTGCAAAGCGTAACCACAATACAGACCTCATGTCACCAGCATGCGCTGCTCGCCTTAAGGGTTCTAAGCAGCAATGAACTGAAAGGTATGATTTTGGCGAAAGTATTCTCCTTTGTTACTAGCCATGAATGTTGTTCTTAAAATCTCTACTCTATACCATAATTCATTAGTCGAAGAAAATAGTAACGATGAGAGATTGTCTAAACACGTTGTGGAAAATCTCCTAAGTATCGCGCACCCTTGAGATTTGCCTTCCTTTAAAATGGGCTCTAAGTGTACGATGATTGTGATGGAATTGCTTGGGAGTAAATATTAATCATTATTGCCAATGAAACGGCGCAACATTTATGCAAAATCGAGTGAACATCGAGCTGTGGCTCCGCATAGCAACTTTCCGGAGAAAACCAGTCACACATCGATGGAGTGAACTTGACTTGAATGCAGAAGCTCCAGCAGCTGAAATGTTACTAAGGCTTTCTCCGAGCGGCGCGAAACGCTTCTCATAAAGTGCTCTCACGAAGACGCACCTTCCCTAAAAGACTCTCATTACACAGTATGTAAATCAGCGGTGTTGAGGTAGAGCTCAACCTCAACTAGCAATTATGACAGAAATATTTACCCTGTGAGAAATGACACTGTTTCATTAGCGTCTTACTTTATTTGAGTTTGTTTCATCAGAGCATGTTTCATCAGAGCATGTTTCATCAGAACATGTTTCGTCAGAGCATGTTTCACCAGAGGATGTTTCACCAGAGCATGTTTCATCAGAACATGTTTCATCAGAGCATGTTTCATCAGAACATGTTTCATCAGAACATGTTTCATCAGAGCATGTTTGTGTCTCGTTCAAGAGTTTCGTCTGATCGTTCCTTCACTATCAGTCACATGGATGACTGCTATGTGAAATGATCTCGCAGTTCGTTCTCACAAATATTATAATTATAAAATAAGATACCATCAATAGCGAGCCTGAGGTTCAGATGTGCTTGATATCATCAGATGTTCTGTTCACATTGAAATTCCGCAGGTATTGAAAGTGAACGGCTTTCATATCTGTCGTCAAATAATTCCACAGCCTACTGGCGTTTAGTTCCAATTTAATTACGATATATTTGAGTGGAATTGTGCCGCCCATCTGAAACGAATCTCATTCTGAATCGCAGTATGAAGACGCAGTTAAATATAAAGGAAGCACACATCCTCTCTGTTAAACTTTTAATATTCTCCTAATTGAACTGAAGAAATTGACGGGTTTAATTAATCAGGATTCAAACTTCCTAGTGAAAAGCTATTGCTTGGAATTTTTTGAGAATTCAATACGAAGTAACAATTAGAAGTTCTAAAACGTTAAATAACGAAAACTCTTGACATAAAACGCTTTTGCATTGATGCTGTTCGATATCAAATTCTGATTGGTATTTTTTTACCCACAATTTAATTTGAAATTTCAAAAAGTCGTCCTGTAGTAAAAATTGAGCCCCGACAAGAAAATCAAATTGAATAATATTATACAGTCAATGGGGCTTTGTCTCGAGACTTTCTGGGAGGAGAGAACGCAAGATTTGTTCAATTATTCGTGATTGCTCCTATGTGTGAGCTTTGTTCTCACTCGCTGTAGTTTTAAAACTGAAATCGAACGAAAATTGAAAAAGCTCAGTCGGGGTAGAGGAGTTCTGGCATTCAGTTTACGCGACATTTACAGATCCATGTTTGGTTACCTCAGTTATGGCTTGGCTTTCGGGACATCTACTTTTCGTGTCCACTTTGCTTCTTTCCATTTTCATGTCTACTTCCCATATTTTCATTGTCTTTTCTTCTTCCTACTTAACTTGCTGCTCCTATATGCTCACGGAATTCTGTGTGGGAACAAACCGCGAGCATAAATTTCCCGTTCTCCAAGGTCCATAATAAATGGTAGCTCACTCATGTTTTACGACGAGTATTTGGCAGCAAGACGATGGGCTGTGCAGGCCAAATTACTCACGTCAGAGCTCCGTCATAAAATTTTCCGGCTTCCAAATATTGGAAACCTCATTGCTATCACGAATAGAAATTAAAAAAAAGTAATGAATTAAATGAATGTATGTTATCAGTGATCAAAGAAGAGTCTTGTTTTCAGCCTAAATACTATTTTTTTAAATTAAGGCCTGTACATTTGTTTACTGGTATCTAGTAGGTACTCTCTTTCAATGAACATGAATTACAGTTCCTTTCCGTTTCATGTTTTCCAAGGTTGTGATACTCTCGCGGACTTTGTACAGCTTTGATCGCATCAATGACCTACAGCATTCGAGATTGTGAGGAAACTTTGGCTAGCCAAATTGCATCGAAGCCTTGAATGAGCTTCAGCCTGTGGGCAACACAACGTCTCTACCACAAATGCATCGTTTCTGTGAATAATGCATCATATTTGTTCGTCATATACCGTATCTATAAATATTACACAGTTCCTGTAAATAATACATCGTTTCCTTCACTAATACACAGTCTCTGATAGTAATGCATCGTCCTCGTGTCCCTCAATTCCATACGAACCAAGTTCGTATTAATTTTCGTCATCGTGAGTCGTAAAATCACCACACGAAATATAAGCTCTCCGTGAACAGAATTTTTCAAACCTTCAACAATGGTTTTTAAGAGTCCACATCCTCTCAAGAGCAAATATAAAGGACTTTCTTTATGATTGAACGGTGAATTATACGTTTTTGCTTCATAATTCCATTGCTGTTCATTGTGTGACCACAATTTACTCGTTGCATCGAATGCAACAGCGTCATGCAGGGAGGCAATTATTCACGGTTGCCTGCGGCCAGGCATCGACCTTCTAAAGAAGTGAAGCATTAAAACAAATGCGGCCCATTCTTTTAACGGTTCTCCAGGTTTGAATTACAGGGACCTGTTTTCGCAGTCCAACACGGGAATTTGTGATGCATTCTCGGAAAGAGTATTTCATTCTAGGTAATTATTAACATTATCGTAATGTGAGGCTGTGAGTTGCCATGTTTGTGGTTGGATGAAAGATGCACGGCCTGTGCGTAGTGCTGGTTCCGTGGCAACGAATGTGAGCGCCAAGAGACAAGGTGTCGTGGTGAAAAGTCGTTACCATGAACTTTGTAAAAAAAGAAGGTATACATATTTGATGAATTTTCCTAGATCCTCATGCTCAGTCATAAAAAACCTGCTTGATAATATTTAGTTTGTTGTTATAAAAAATAATTGGCACAGGAGAGAAGTAAAGTGTACTGCCTCTTTAACTTCAGTGTCTTTTTAAATGCTTGAGAATATTTGCTCACAAATGGGTGAACTGATGTCGTGCAGTTGTGAGACACGGCAACGTTTTTATATCCATGGCTGAACGTGGGTGGTTTGGGTGCTTCAAAATCGACTCGTTCATTCGTCGATGAAAGTTTTAATAATCAAGGTGAGGAATTCAATTATTGCAGAAGCATTTCATGAATAATAAGAAGGAAAATGTAAACATTCAATCAAACGTAAGTTTGTGACGTAAACGCATGGGAATCAATAACTAATATTCTGTTCCAAGATCAATCATGCTCTAAATATAAATAGAACCTATAATCGTTCAATAGCTGTAAGTTCAGAACGGATGATTCTTAAATTTTCAAAAATTTTACCAAGTTAACTAAAAAGCTGGTCTTGTCTTTACCATATGAACCCCGCTTTTGGTTTCAAGATTGCTGATACCTCGAGGAACGGAAGTAGAATCAATAAGGTGGGCTTCCGCCAGAAATATTATAAAACATTAGGTGCCAAATCGTGCTCTGGCCTTCCGCCCACGTGAAAAAATTTGGCCTGCACGTGAAAAAGTCCAGTGCAAGCGGAAGAAGTTTAGGGGGAGCGTGTTCTTCCCTTACTGCCCACTGACGTACATTATATACCGTCTTTGGCACTGTCATAATATTTTGCAAATTACACCGCTTATCATGTTTGTATTATACAATGAAGCGTTGCACAATACTGCCACATGAAAGTTACCGTCACATATGTAGTACCCAATGGAAACAACCGATATGCCTCAGGAAATTCACAATGAATAGCGTCTAATAACCACAGCACATTTTCACACGGTATGCAAAAAATACACTGCATTGATGGAAGTTTTAGACAAAATCAACTGATTTCCACCTTCAAGAATGTAAATGAATAATTTAAAGAGTAATCTTGACGAGCGTACGCAACGGCCCCTTTCGGAAATCACCTGCCCATAGTTACTGCATACAAGCCTCTCACTGGGAATTATGATGCGTATCACTACCGCCCATCGCTATAGCGAGACAATTGATCTAATAATTATTTCAGTGACTGACGATGCTTCAGTGACGGAGCGTTGAAACTTATTGCAAGTGAGTTGCATGCAGGCAAACACCCGGCGTGGTCCACAAGTAACTTTACTTTCCGTAATGGGTAATTCATCCTTTCATTGAAAGGGACTCACCCATTCATAAAAAGTAACTCGCTTTTCATAAAAAATAAGTCGCCCTATCATTAAAAGTAACTCCCACGTTTTATTACAGGGCGACTGATTTTTTTATGAAAAGGGAGTTTCCTTTATCTGACATCAAAATTAATTTCATTAACATCTTCATAAAAATTATCTTCTCGTTTCACAGAAAGTAACGTACCCTTTCACGAAAAGTAACATACCGTGTTTTTAAGTAGCTCGCCCTCTCATAGAGAGTGACTCACAATTCAGTTAAAATATTCCACACTTTCATGAAAAATAACTCACCCATTTTTGAAAAGTAACCCACCTGTATAAAATAGGAAAATTAGGCGTTCATTGTATATTTGTAATTATGCTGTAGCAGGCTACACTGTATTCAGGCCGTGTGACGGAATACAGGCGAGCGACACGTGGGAAACCGCGCATTTGCCTAGACGGACGCATTTTTGGCCGAGCCCCATGCAGAGCTAATCAAGCAACACCAAATGGAGAACGTAGCTGTAACGGATGCATCTCCAGCTAACGAGGGAAATCCCAAGCATACTTCGAGACGGGCCAACGGTTACATTCCAAAGCTGTAGGCGTATGAGTGTTCTCGATGTGGCACAATAAGCGCATGGCACCATCGCAATGTACTGGAGTACATGAGATAATTTAGGATAGGAGAGGCAGTCTGACAGGAACAGCGGTATAGGCTGGAGCTAGAAAATGCAGGGCGTCAGGATAGGCTCGAAATTGGCTAGGTACTTTGTCGCAGGTCCGAGAACGAAAACTTGCTAGAAGTTAGAACTTGCTCGAACAAGGAGCCGGGTTTTATTCAAATTAACCTCTATTAAAATATTGTGATAGCCCACCTAGAGCAGCTCTTTTGTGGTGGGCCAAACTGAGTTACTGTATGTGTGTTCTGCAAGTTCGCAAATGCGAAGAGATAGGGAAATAAAATACTGAGTTAAATCAGTTCAGTACTAGGCTGATTAATTGCGTCTAATCTTCCAGCGAGCTCGTGTCTCAATGCGACGCTCATTGCCGCGAATCACGTGTAATTGTCGTTGTCCTATTTACCACGTTACTGAGCATATTTCCTGCTTGACTTCGTAGAAGTCGCCATAATTAATTAATTTACGATAAATGATTACAAGCGTATTTCATACCGTTAGATCTCTGCACGACCTGACTGCCCGGCTTGAACGCTACCAATAATAAAAACGTAGGAAACCGGCTTCAGCACGCGTACAAATAAAAGCGAGTGGAAAAAAGCTCACTTATTACTCACGGGGCCTTATAATATACACACCATTTCATAACAGCTATCTCACCCTATTTTAAAAGAAACTCATGCTTTCAAAAAAGTAACTCACTCTATCATTAAAAATGGCTCACCAACATGTATAAAACTCCTTGCCCTTTCTTAAAAAAAATTCACACTATCATAAAAAGCAATACAACCGTATTTTTATAAAAAAAAGCTCACCCTTTTACAAAAAGTAACTAACCCTTTCAAGGAAAGTCATTCATAATTCCATGAACAATTTCTCACCTTTTCGTCAAAGCCAATTCACCTATAAAAAATTAGCTTAACGTTCAGTAAAAGCAACTCACCCTCTCATGAAAAATAATTCACCCTTTCACTGAAAGTAGCTCATAAATTTTTGAAAAGCAGCCCACCCTCTCATAGAAAATATCACATCCTGTCTTAAAAAGTAACTCATTCGTTCGAAAAAATAATCCGTGCTCTTATAAAATGCAGCCCATGCTGTCATAAAAAGTAACTCACCCATTCATGAAATAAATCGCCCTTTTTCATGATAAGTAGCTATGTCCTTATAAACAGTAACTCCCTGTATCATCGAAATAATTCACGATTTCATAAAAATACCTCACATTTTTGTAAAGAGAAATACATCCTCTCTTAAAAAGTAACCCATCCTTGCCTTTGAAATAACTCACCCAGTCTTATAAAGTAACCTATACTTTCAAAAGAGCAACTCGCCCTTTCATATAAACTAAATCCCTCTTTCATCAACTAACTCACCATTTCGTAAAAAATAAATAAACCTTTTGAAAAGGTAACTCTCCCTCATATAAAAATTCTCTAACCACTTCATAAAAAGTGACTCACCTTCTGATAAAAAGTAACTCACACGTTCAGAAAAGTAACGAACCCTCTCACAAGAAGTAACTCGACCTTTTATAGAAAGTTTCTCAACTTTTCATACAAATTAATTCACGTTTCCACAAGTAACTCACCCTCTATAAAAAGCCTTTCACCACTTATAGACTTGAAGGTCAAGGCTGGTAGGTCAAACTAGAACAGTCATCCCACTTGTTTACGTATGAGCTGTAAGTAAAAGAAACGTACCCTTTCGGAAATATGCAACTCACTTTTTCGGAAGTAACTTACCCATACTTTCATAAAAATTGACTAACACCTTCTTGGTAGAATGCCTACAGGACTTTGATAACGTGGGAATTTCCTTTATGATTGTAAATTGTTCTGGAAAAGATCGGTTCCAAATTGGTAGAAGTGCATTGTCTATTTTCTCAATAAATGGCGAGCTATAGCATTTTGTTCAAGGTTGAGTAACGTTTCTCAGAAGGAGGCGCTGTCAAAGTAAAAGATACGCGAATTTGCGAGCCTCACCTAACGCTCTAACCAACGATATCCGAAATATTTTTAGCGAAATAATTTTTAAGTGACGCTGGTATTTCCAAAGGTTCAACAAACATAGTATAGTGCGAGTATATCACGTGTGACAAGAGAGACCGCTTTAAGTGCGAGTTCGTATCTATAAAGAATAATTTTTTGTGCGTCTGCATAGGAAAGACTAATGCCACCACAAATATGTTCTAGTGAATGATCTTCGTCATTAATTTCTTTACCTGATCAGGTACGAATGGAAATATTTCCATGCTTTTCGAATTTTCAGCGAGCGCGCGCGGAAATTGTTTCTTCACCGTTGATGCATTTTAAACTGTTCCTCGCGACGACAAAGGCCTATTTTATCCGGTGATGAGATTTTGAGTTGACGGTTTCTTTAACAACTTAGAGCGTTGCGATCAGCTTTCATTTGCAATTAATTTTAAAAGTTTCTCAACTGATACGATGCTTTTTGAACAATTGCTCTAAATATCTGTAAACATTTTTCAATTAAGAAGTATGATACGCTTACGTACCCTACCTGATGGTCACTAGACGACATCTGGAAAACATGAGCTCACAAAGAATGTTTTTCTCGTCACTCTTTTCTACAAATCGAAGCTTTTTCAATTTCAATATCGGAAATAGGCTCTTCAAACTCGTTGTCCAATGCAAACAACCTTTTGCAGATTTTTTCTCGGGTAAGTAATCTCGGTTGAGAAGTCGGCAATCTTGAGGAATCGAAAGGCCTCCAAGGTAACTTGGGTCTCCACATTGACGAACAGGAGTCGCGAAATGAAGACGACGGACCACAAAGCAATCTAGCTAAGTACTGCATTTTGGCCGAGCAAATCAACGTAAAATAAAGAGGCAGAAAATATTACGAGAGAGGCCTTTATTGAGTAAAAAAATGACCTAAAGTCGAAAATCCAAACAAAATATTATGAGACTAAAATTTATAAATCATTGTGTGCAGTCATATGCAGATACCATGCATGAGACGTTAATGTTTAGTACATACGTCTCTAACGCTCCGTAAATTATGCTGTTTGTATCGTGTGATGTGTTATTGGCATTTTATGGTAGGGAAGCTGAGAGAGTGATGAAAGTTTTGTCTCGGGAACGAAACTTTCTTGTTACTTCAAAGTTAAATGGAAATAGAAGATATGCCAGATGTACGTACATAAACTCAGAATGCGAGTTCGAGCTTGAAAATAAGTGTGGTTAAATATTGTGGTAATTTTCGAATTTTCGTATCGGTTATTGACGTCTCAGTTAGATGCACTTCCCCACGCTGGACGATCTGTCTACGGGCTTGCTTTTAAGAAAGTTATCTGTAAAAGAGTTTCGGCTTCACTTGGAATCGAGGTTTGAATCGGAGGCTGTTTTTGTCAACACTCTCACAAGTGAACTTAAATCTAAAGATCTTTTTCATATAAGGCCTTGAAGAAAGTTCTAGAAAACTGTAAACATCAGAATGATTTTCGTGGAAACACGTTTTTATTCCTACACACAGCCCACACATCCATACGTAGCGTACGCATGTCATATACGTAATATATGCATATCTGTGATAAGCAGGCAGCTCAGTCTCATACCCTACCTCACTGGTCCAGCCCCTGTAAGATCAATAACTGGTCAACATCCCCACGAGTAACTTCCGCAACCTTTTAGAACCCTGAGTTGCCTCAACTCTACCCTACATTCCTGTTTACCCTCGTCGCATATTGATTGTTACTTCCTCGTCCTCCTCGTCAGCGAACCCAATTAAGGGCGCTATAGCCATGCAAAGTCCTTTGAACCCGCACAAAGTTACTCAGAATTTAGCTACGCAGCTGCATTGCTCTTGCTTCTCGATTTCATTACCCTAGCGTCTCGCGTCAGAATTTAACTATGCTGCTGCAGTGCTCTTGCGTCACGATTGGATTGCTTCAACAGGTTTCGATAGAAACCTCCGAGGCAACAACACTATACGTATGTTCTTAACTGGTGCAGTTGTGAGAGGCAGTGAAATGCTGGGGGCATTTGCTTACGCAGTCGTGGTCTACGAGGAAGATTTTTTCCTTGTTCCGCGTCTTCAAACTATTAATTGATCAGTTCACTTTCCTTTAATCATTTATTCAAGCGCGGTTGGTGCGATATTATTTTACTGCCATGGCAAAATAAACCATTTTGAGCATAGTTTTGTTTGCATTTTTCAGCCTCTTTGAAACTAGGCCTAATGGAAACCCATTGAATCTTTAATGAAAAGAATACTTCAAGTGAGGATAACGTCATTTAAATTATACACAAATTAAGAGAAACGTTCGAGTCTCACGAGCAATGAAACAAAGCAAAAAGTTAAAGTTATGAAGGAATACAGTACAATATGTATAAAATCGTCAACGTGAAAACGGTTTTATGCAACATTGCATGTACCCGTATAAATCTAAGGAAATTTCCGCACTATAATGGTATCACTTATATACGTACGGCTATGAAGATAGTCAAGTTATGCGCCAGTGCAAACCAATGACAGCCATTTCTGCGCGTGAATCATAGTGTTTCTGTGCTCCAAATCATATACGACTAACTCCATCTGCATGCAGCCAAGGGCTTACTGATGAGGCTTGACTGATTCTACGAAGTTGATTATAACGTAACATCTGTGCTGCCTAGAGGGAAACCGGTGCTGGAAATATTCAAAATAATAGAATGATATCAGTGGGTGACTGCATTTTTTTGGTGGGGCTGATGACTGCACGAAAATTTGTAAGAGAACCAATGAAGGACATTCGAGGATCGGTCTGCAGCGCATCATGTCAATAGTCAAAGTAAGAATTCTGGCTAAGCCAACGGAGAACTTTCCTGGCGGATTGGAGCCCCAAATGTGTTCAAAACCACTCAGTTTCGTCTCCTGAAGAAGGTTTCATCAATCCCTGGTAAAAAAGCTTCCTCGGACAAAAATTCTTGCGCAGAAGCGATTTGAAATATGCCCAAGATAACATGAGGGCAAACTTTTCATAGGTTTGGTTTACCAATGAAACTCGGACCACTCCAGATGGATTGGAGTGATGAGGCAAAGGATGGCTGGTGAACTGGCGCTGCCATCATCGGTGTCTGGGACGCCAATGAAGAGGAGCAGCATTATCGTTCTGGCTGAGGTCATGTTATCAGTTGGACCTTGGAGAGGGCCTGATTGTCTAAATATAACTGCAAGTGCTTTAGCAGCTTTCCTCGAATCCTGGTTGAAAAGTAAAAAAAAATCTTATGGAAAACAATACGATTCATGCAAGATTATGCTGTTTCGCGTACAGCTCCAAAAACGAATTAGGTTCTGTGAACTTGGGAAAATGACCTGGCCAGCTAATTCTCCAGACTTGAAAACGATGGAAATCTAATGGTTTATTCTCAAACGACGCGCTTCACGTCAAATTAGACGCAAAAAGACTTGTAGCAGGCAATAGTTGATGTTACACCGAGTATTACATTCAGTGGAAACCGGAAATCGGAAAAATCTATGAACCTTCGTCTCATCCAGCTCTTTCCCAAGAAAGGAGCATCACACAACCCGTATGAACTACCTTCAATACCACTTGGTGGTTCATCCTCGGTGTTGACTTTAATTTAGCGTAGTTCGTTTGTTGCATGCCCCCGTTACAAAATACATGAAATAATTCCAACGTAATTTTTTTCATACGAGTTTTAATTATACTTAACTAACGATGTGACAAAGTGAAATTCACTGAAATTTGAGCTGGTAGCCGTGCATATTGTAGTTTCTCACAAAGTGCATGAAGACTTAAAGTCATTGCATAACTTTTGAAAACCTTAACATAACTTTTCTGAAAACATTCTGAGAGGTTCTCGATAAATTCCCTCCATTAATATTTGAATATATTGTAGACATACTATCTTGTTAGTAATACAGTACAAAGCGTACTTTGGAGCAGATCAGGACACTTGAAGACCAGTCACATCACTCTATCTCTAATATAACTGCAATCTCTCAATAAAGATGTAGGAATTATAGTTCACTCGAAAATGATGATGAGTTCAACACATGGCATCGCAACTTATCAGTAATTACAAATAAAAGAGAAGAGCATAGACTTGTTGTTGAGAAATCGTATTCTGTACGTCGCATTAGAGACTAAAGTAGTTACTACTAAATTGTGTATATGTTAGCATCGAACAAAAGGATATTAGTAACGACCTGTCAGTTAACTCATAAGAAGCGAAGTCCGCAGAAGATATTTTTAACAAATCCGTTTGATTAACTTTATCCTATGTAAATTGAAAACGTCGCACGAGGCGTTTGATTAAAGCATTCACGCACCTAAGAACTTGAACAGGTTCCCTAGAAGGCACGAAATCCATGTATTCTATTTCACTATCGTGTCGTACAAATAACTCTCCAGCGCACTCCACGAATTTTGTTTACACTACGTATATGTTGGAAAAGATCAATTACCAGAAATATTTTACGCATGTATTTGCTGGGTCACGACCTGCAGCTGTTACGTGGAACTTTCCAAACTGATAAAACTGGCTGAGTCTTGCCTTCGCAAATGTGCAGCAAGAGAATTCAAGCACACAGTAGCATGTGTATTGACTTATGATAGTGCATCGCAAGGCCTCGAAAGCACATTAATTGCTGGGAAAAATTTTTGGCTAGCGAACAGTCTCTCAGCGCGAGTTTTACTACTTACAGCCTAAGTGTAAACAAACCGCATGAATGTCACTACCTTGACCATCAATTTACTAAGGGGTTAAAGTGCTATACGTGTAGAGTGGAGTAACATTGGATAAATTCTCATTCATACTTGACTTTTAAAACTTTCCGTCAGTTAAATAATTGTTTAGACAAAGAAATTTTTCACTGTAGTGTTGTGAAATGTTCACTAAAATTTCTCTGTAAAAAAGTTATTTCGCTTAAATCTCTTCGCCATTTCAAGCCCTTCGACACGCAACCATAAAAGCTCATAGCATCTCTTGCTAGATTTTTTCCCATTTCCCCGCGCAATGCTCAATTCTCCAACTGCACCCGAAGAAAAAATCAGAATTCTTCCCGAGTTCATCAGAGTATCTTCGGAAATAAAACCATGAAATTAGCTCAATCTTCCATTTCATTTGCGCTCGCTTTCATCACATTTGCTGCTCATGTTTCCATCCTGACGGGCCACTGGGGCGTAATAAGGAGTCCCTGCCAATGAACGAGAGATGGCTCCAATCATGGCCTACGCGAGGTGGTCTCCTGCAGGCTTCTGACGAGCTTCTCATGGACCCAGATACGTTGATGAGTACAAGAGCGTAGCAGTTCATTTAGCACCTGAACGGGATGTTTCGATTAGCGTCCCGACTAGATTCTTCCATTAGCAGATATTTTGATATTAGATATAACCTGATATTTCGACTCGTGTTTCTACCAGATATTTCGAGTAACATCCGGACAAGACATTGATTTGAACAGGAACTATCGCTGCGATTCGTACCTGAACCAGATGTTTCGAGGAACATCTAGAGCAAATATTTCGATTTGTACAGAAATCTAGCATTCCGATTAGCATCTGAATTGCATATTACGATTAACACTTTGCCTCCGGAGTGGGTCATATATGGTACACGCGATCATCTAACCTAACTTAATGTAACCATAGCACTATGATGTATAGATACAAATTTTCGAGTTTTCGTCAAATCTGTGTTCATCAATCGAGCAAGCTAGTTCCGATTAGAAAGAAAATTAATAAAGTAACCAAATTTGTGAAATCAAAATCCTTCATTTTTAAATTCACAGCAAAGATACTTGCAGGTATGTTATTTTACCTGTGTGGAGAATCGTAGTCAAAGTGTTAACGTCTGGACAGCTACTTCCATTAGGGCATGAACGGTTATCTTTTTTTTGAACGGTTACCTTGATTGGCGTAAGGACAGCGTAGGTCGGCTAGGCCAGACAGGTACTCCAAATAGATCTACATATTGTACATAGACCAGCCCCAGACCGAGTGTCATTGAACAGCGCAAGACTAAGGCACTTCGATAAGCGCAATCTGTGTCTAATCGAGACGCTGTCATCAAACAGCGGAACTAAGCTGCGCTTTTGTCTAGGAAGCTCCGTGCTGCGAAATGGATGCAGCAGTTAATAAGTTGCGCCGAATACGAAGAGAGTTTGCTAGACTGAAGCTAATAGCTGAGTTAAAATTTGAGCGTGGATGAGAAAATATTTTCTGTTACTTGGATATCAATTTGTATAAAATTTAGACCTGAATTGCATGCTGCCGATTACGCTAAAATATTTTCATGAACGAAAATAAAAACTAAGTTTGCGAAAGTTCATCGATAAATTCTGACTCTAGCCCTGCGAGTCTGAAATCTCAAAATTCCGTATTCGATAATTTCGGCTCCTATAACTCAACAATTTCCTGGAAACATAATTCCAGGACTGTTTTAGATATTACGTCTTTAACATGGTTTAAATAAGGCAAATAACATTACATCAATGTCGTACGGATTTTGTCAGAGCATCTAAGCTGCTTCAAAGGGCTTGTGCAGTTTATTAGCAAACATTCATCAAGATCTTATGTAGCACCGTTCCATGTAACACGAAAATGAATAGATGCGTTATTTCTTAGTGACATATTAGACGAGTGGCCGCGTCATAAATGTATATTCAATTGATTCTCGAATAAAAATAACTCTAAGGAAACTAATTAAAACATGTATAACAAAATTATACAGAAGTTATGGGAATCAATGGATTTCATGAACGCTGGTGGAAGTCTTCTTTGATCTGCCCTGCTCTCCATTCCACGTCTAACCGTGTGCCTGTGCGTGATTGGAGTCTGACGGCTAGGGACTTATGGAAAAACTCATGAAAGTACCACCTGTCAAGTTACCGTTTCTATATTCTATTCTATTTTTATTTTTACGAATATTTGAATGGTATGGGAGTCAGGGGAAACGGTTCAAAACTTTTTTCTGTGCATCGAACCCATGTGACCTTAAATTTGTATTTTTATTGATGTCGAATTTTTATTTACATCAAATTCTTAACTATGCCAAATTCTTATTTAGGTCGAATTCTTATTTATGCCAAATTCTTATTTATGTAAAATTATCGTCTATGCCAAACTTTTAATTATGTCAAATTCTCTTCTACGCAAAATTCTTATTTATGTCATATTCTAATTCATGACAAATGCCAACACGTTCGTCCGTCGCATTCGAAAATCAAAAGAATATTTTCAGCTGAGGAACTTTAACTTTAGCTCTCTGAAACAAATAGAATTACAGTTCGAAGACCCAAATTGATTGCTACAGAATATTCTGTAGAATTTTCAGCGTGATATTTTAATACTATATTTACAGGCGACAACCTGGAAATTCTAACGCACTGCTAATGCGAGCTCCAGCCATGGGATTTATTGCGACGGTAAAATGACAGGCATGCTTCAAAATCAATATCGATACTGCACGGCCTATAATCACGCAGTGGTAAAGCTAATTTACATGAACAAATCCAATTAGCTCGCTGTAGTTGAGAAAATTATTCTCTCATGTTTAAACTTCTTCAACTTCAATCTCAATACAAATCACACTGCACATTCCTCATTTTCACAGCAATCTACAATCTACCACAATCTCACTGCATCTACCACACTCTCACTGCATCTACCGTACATTCATTGCACCAACCACATTCTCACTACATCTACCACAATCTCACTGCAGCCTGTGAGTTATATACATATTTCGCTCATGCCGTGCATCATAAATTATTTTTCATTTAATGAAAAGTGATTTACAGTGTGAGCTACCGACGGTTTTCTTCGAAGCATCGTAACGCACACAAGACGATAACATGCAGTATGTACGCAGGGTGACCCAGATTATTTGATCCCTGGTACCTCCAGCTTAATTTAAGACACTTCAGATTGGTTCATTTCTCATTTTACGTGAAATTTAGTTCGTAAGATCATAAAAATTCTTATCAACAGTAAATAGAGTCAAAAAGGTCAACAGAGTCTACCGTTTAGTGTTCCAGCAAACAACCACAGTCAGCCTCATAGGGCTGTAGCAACTAGAACGATCGCCAAATAGCTCCGAATATTTGTGTCAAAAACAAGAAAATATAGCGTGCTACTATACAGAAGCAAATAAAGCGTTTTTTTGCTGAAATCGATTTACCACTCTGTGTAGGGGCCGACTGTAGTTTACTTCTGGTTTCCACTTCAAAGTGGAGTCTCAAAAAAGCAAAAAAATAGCTGGCAAAAAAGCGACGCAGCAGCACAGTTGCTGCAGTCCAACCCGCTGTGTATCTGCAAGGGCAGCAGCTGTAGGACAGGACACACTGTGTTTCCCAAAGGACAGTATGTTCTTTTCGGTAGTAGCTACCAGCGGGGTGCAAGGGGAAGTGACAGCACTTTCAAATTCTCTCATCCATCATCACAATATTGTCAGATCGTGTTCGAGTGTTGCCTCTCTCTGGCCGCGTCTCGAAGTCGTTTGGAAATCAAAATTGCAATGTCTTTAAAAAAATAAACAGAAGCTTCAGGGAGTTCTAGTAGCTAAAATTAAGCATTCATGAGAAGTACTAAGCTGTTTGAGTTACCCATCAAATGAAAATTCTAATTAAAATTCATTTGTAACTCGTGAGCTAGAAGTAAGTTAGAGGCCCTCTTCGAGCGTATAAGCTTGACCTACTCAGCTGAAGAGGTGTATTCCTTGGCCTCGGCCAGGTTGGTCAATCTCTTTGAATATTCCATGATCCACGATTTGCCGTGAGCTCTGCTCTATACTTGGTTTATTTTTGGACCAGACTGAGGGAGCAGGTCGGCTAGGAGCTTCCATAGCCAGCAATTGAATGCCTATGACGACTCTGGACAGCAGCTACGTTATGCCTCTAAGAGTTCGACCGAGTTTTTATCAACCCCAAAGAAATTTGTACCAAAAACAAGGTGCGGAAAATTCGTACATTTGCTTCGTTAATGCAGATGAAAATTTATAAGCATGTACAATATACAAGGAAGTAATTGAAAACAGTAGAGCAGGTAGTTTTTAAGATTTTCAACTTTTAGCTCAGATTTCATAAACAATAATATCTACATCGAAATGCAACGCAAGTTTTTTGTTAGGGCATTGAAAAAAATGGCTACCATTGGTTCAGCATCTACTGAGCCGGAGTTCTTCATTCTGTTTAGAATGGAAAAGAACGGAACCAAATGAGGACCAAAGACTCGCAACAAGCTCGTACTAGGAGAACCAAATGAGGACCAAAGACTCGCAACAAGCTCGTACTAGGAGAACAGCGAAGGAAGGCATCCAGAAGCGGCTAGCAAAACTGACACCAGAAACAAGACTCGGAAAATTGACCAGGAAAATGTGTTCGAGCTCAAATTTCTAGCATTCTTTCGGTACAAAAATCAACGTGGAGCGCTGGAAAAAACACGGCTTTCAATGTCCGTTAGTGGACGATGAATGAATCGCTGTACAAAGCTTCAGTTAATACCTGAGAATTGTGACGTTATTTCAGAAACGGAAATCAAAAGAACACTGATTCTGCCAAAGGATAATTTTCGTTATTGAAGTCCAGTGATGATAATGTTTTCATGCCTGCAACGTTACATCAGTTCATTTAATTAGGCATTAATTTATTCCCACTACAAATTATAACTCGAGCTGGGACGTTAGGCATGAAAATAACACAACGCAATTGTTAGTGAAACAATTGAACGCTTGACTTTGCATTTCTCAATTATTTCACGAACAATACTGCGCTGTGTTTTTTTCTTGGTTTATGTCTTCAATATTGGCATAGTATCATCTGCATCTTAATTACATAACGTAACGTCATCTGTATCTTAACCAACATAATATTCTCTTGTTGCAAATGAGAAAATTCACGGCACTATGACGAAGAAACGCATAACCATAATTAGTATTTAGTATTCATTTATTGACTTATTGAGAAACACTAGTCTAAACCGGTCGACAGCAATGTGTCATGTTAGCTCATTTTGTAGAAATACCTCATAAATGACTGATTTATGAATTTTAAATTCCACCGAGTAGCGCCAGCAACATTCTGGACGCTGAAAATATTGTAAATAAGGAATGTTATACAGCTAAAAGTTTTTTAAGGTTAATTTGCCGGTAAAACAGCTAGCAGGTACAAATGTGTTTCCAAACCTATTGTTCTGCAACTAGTGATGCAACCTATTGTTCTGCAACTAGTGATGCAACCTACCGTCAGCGCTCGAGTCGCTTTGACGCCCGATTTTTCCAAGATTGAAAACGACGATGCATGTTTCATTGTCCATCATAATTATCTCTAAATCTTTGAATCGAATATCTCTAAATTTAACATAGCGTCACGCTCAGCATAATAGATCTACGAACAATGAGGCCGCGAAGTTCAGCTCTGAGAATGAATTATGCATATAATTATCGAACAATTTCACAATGGTGACATTGAGTTATAGCACGAATTTGACGAGACACATGACATAAATGGGAATATGAAATACTCGACTTACATATGACATCATGGAAGGATTGTCTCATTCATACGCTCATAAGCTTCTACCGTCTATTTTAAACCTGCCGATCTACACGACCAGGTAAAATTGTGCTAGAGACGCCTCTCTCACATGCATAGTGGACGATTGATGTACCTGAAAACTTTTCTTCTCGATCCTTCACTCTAATTGGGACGGCAGTTTGTTCTGCCACTGATGTTGATGAGATGAAATGCCTTTGTCGGCGATACTATTAATGAATGCTTCTTTTAGATGAATTTACAGCTGAAACGATACACTAAGCCTGAAGTCGGTACGATATGAATTACTGGATCGCAACTAGAGTCTGTGATTGCATCATTCAAGTCTGGAAGCTGAGCTTATTCCAGGGAAGCCGATTAAACTATCATCTTTCACAAACAAGTGCGCGTGAATGCAATCTAATTAATTTGTAATTAGTTGAATTTTACCGCTGAATTTTTTGCATCGACTAAAAGACCTCTGTTTAGGCGATCCTTCAGTCGGTTATTTTCTATCCATTATATTCATCAGCATTAAAGGTTTTTCTCAGTCATTTGTGGAGTTATCAGCAGTTTTTACTATTAATTAAAACGCTGACTTTGACTAGAAATTGAAAATTGCGTAGCAGCCCACTCATAGCCAGTGACTTATTCACATTCAAATAACTACAGAATTCAGTCACTCATTTGAATTTTTAATTACTAAATGTAGCAAATTAGCAATTATGTGCCCGTAGGGACAGGCTTCCCGCCAATAAGATAGCAAAGACCTCATTCTTGTCTTCTCTGTTCCATTAACTGCTCAGTAGCATTCAAAGTCTCTAAAAAGATCATTGAGATGAAAGGATAAGCGTTATTTATAGGTTCTTTGAGACATACTACACGTATAAAAATTTCCAGGGCATTTGTCAAGATCAATGAGAGCAGGAGTATCCCATTTACTGACTCTCTTTTCTAGTGACCGTTCTTTAGGTCCACGGTTATTTTAAATTGACGTTTCTACGAGTTAAATAATTGTAGGAGACAGCCTAATGGCTGCAGGGAGAGCACGCTACAAGAACACGCGCTGTATTGGAGGAAATCCAGGAGGCGGGAGTGGCTAAGATCCTTTTGAGTTTGGCACAACTAGGATTTTTTTATAAAACCCTGCCGGAGGAGCAACGAGTAAAAAAATAGAAGGAAAGATATAATGTCTTTCAGAACACACAACATTTTCTCTTCATTTTGTTTCTTAATAAGAACCGCCACAATAAGCTCAATACTAAAATTTCGTTTACATGCCGTACAATATTGGCCATATATCTTAGTGAGCGCCTTCTAAGTGAGTTGGAGATAAACATTTACCTTTGTGACCAATTGGCGCCCGTCCAGCATAGACGCCAAAGCTCCTTCACATGATCTATAGAATTCAATAGGAGATCCTGGCAGAGGCAACGAGTATACTTGCCATATCAACTTGCAGCCGGTCATGTGGATCTCAGGTGTGAGAGAAATCTCCCGTATTACTACAGGGGGTTCTAAAATAATGTTTTTGCTGTTTGAAATAAATAATTTTAAAATGAAGAGAAGAACACTCACTGATTGCATGCATAACCCTAGCGTAACTTGTTTCAAGATAACCGGGAGGGGGGGCTTTCTGCAGTACTTATTACACACATGTATATATAATGCCAACTCTCCGCTAAATGGCAGCCAAATTAAAAAAATATTCTTTGGACTTGCTTCGAAGATGTTCGGCCACCTCTGTCCGGGCTACACTAGTGTGCTGCCATTTAGGCGCGGTCTTAACCTCTCTGTCCCAGGTGAAGCCCTTCACTTGAGGCTGAACCTGGAATTTTCTGATCAGGAAACAAACCTGTTGCCACAGCTCTAAAGAGCCCGCCAGTATTGCTTAGAGTGAGTACATAAATTGTAGCGAGGCGTCGACACCAGAAACATGTGTCGGCACGGGAGGTGGGTATTTATACCTTCTTTTCAGTTTTTTGTACCCTTAGCTGACCACCCCCAATAGGTTTTGCGAGCGTACGGAGCCTTGTCTCGCGTGTTTTGTTAGCGGGGCTACTGAGAAACCTTATTTAGTGCATGCAGTCTCCCAAAGTGCTATGTCTCTCAACGCGACATGAAGTACGAAGTGAGAAGTAGGAATAGAAATCTATTTGGAATCTGACGAATATGAGTATCCTGGACCTTTGGCTGCCGCGTAAACGGTCGCAGAAAACTTTATTTAATACCTGGGTTTTCTAATTTATCAAGTTGTGTATTCTCTGAGGCTATCAAATTGAACATTATTTGACTCGAATTTTTTAATGAGATTAATTTGATGAAACAAATGACATTGATGTCCTATCGTACTCACATTGAGAAATTCATACTTTTAATAATATTTTAATCCATATCCCTTGTTCTTTATAAGGATCATTGAAAGAATTTTACCCTGAATTTACTGAAGACATGCATGTATGAGTAGTTCTTACTATACTGTAAGTAAAATTTCACGAATCGATTTCGTTAAGTGAAAGTGCAATTTCAAAAATAGGGCTCAAATGAGATTAATGATAACGTAGTGAGCCTGTTTAGATTACCATTGAAGGTTGTTTTAGTTCTTTTTCTATTGTTGTATATCAAGCGTATAGGAATAGTGTATTGATTTTATTGTGTTCTTTCTGTTCTTAGTTTTTATTGAAGATGAGTGGAGTGTACACTCGTGAGCTCCCATGACTGTAATAAAAATACTATGTGTAAAGTGTGAAATGTTTTGACCGGACTCTGTATCCGGTTCATTTTCCGGTTGTTCATTTTCCTATATTTTACTGGCTAATTGTTGCTTGCTCATCGCAGAGCTTTCGAATAAAATTCTTCAAACAAACACAGTGATATTCATCGCATTGCATCCACCGGTAGTAATTTTAGTGCTATATAGGGGAAGTTTTACTTTCCAAATGACGTATTTTCTAAAATTCGTCACTCCAGAAATTCGGTACATTGGATGACGTTCTTGATTTACTTTTTAAACACGAAGTCTTGCACTTCAGTTGGAAATGAAAACTTTAAAAGGTCTCAGGTCATACAGTGTGATCCGTATGGGAAAATCGATAGAGAATTCATTCCGAATCTAAACTTCCTAAAAACTTTCCTAAATTGTGATTTATTTTCGGTATGATATATGTACTAAATATGATCCCCCACCTTTGCCTTTATTTCTTCTTCCGCACATCACAGAAGATCACGAAATTGCTATTATTTTTCACTTCTCATAAATGCCAACATTTCCCATTTATTTCTCATGCAGCCGAGCCCACCAGGATAAGCAAAACCAAATTGGCTGGGCAGTTGGAGGCTCCAAGTTGGACGAGGCTGAACCTTTGTGAGGACTCGAAATTGACTTCCGTAGAGCGCGATATTTTTAGGCTAAACTGAACGAGGCACAATTTTTGACTGTCTCTAGAAAATGCCACGGGAGTCTAAACTGAATTTGGATTAAGGCTCAACGGCCTGTAACACTCTGGCATCCCTTAAATAAACGTTTAGTTTTAGCAGCCAGATAAACACATACCTAAAATTTATGCTGATGGATTAAATGGCAGTGACGTTGATTTTACAAGTGGGATTTTAGCATCATTTTTACCGGAAATTCCGCACTGTACTCCTTTTAGGAATGTTGTTTTGTTGATCTTCATTCTTCAAGTAAACGTTAGATTATAATGCAAACACAGTTGTGTGGTGGGGAACATGAGGTCAACGAGCGCAGATTGGTAAACGTAAATGAAACAGTATCGATAAAGCGTTCTACAGACAACCTTGGATACCTTGGAGATGTTTGGGCCTTCACGCCCGGGCCACACTGGGGTGCCGCTGCTTAAAGACACAAGTGCAGACACTTTTAAGACATCCGTGGTATGTACAGCATTGTATCATTTTAATGAGATACAATCAATTCATTTGATGTCAATAGAGGATATGATTTGTCCCGTTTTAACTTGCTTTTCCATTAAGTGTGTGCTATCAGGTATTAATCCTAATTTTGCTTAAATAACCAGAGTTGTATCAATTTTGAAATCGGGTGCAATAGTGATATGGCTATTTATAAGCTTATACTCCTTCAATTATAAACAAAGTATTCGAAAAAGCTTGTGTAAAGGAATTTCCCATTTTCATATAAAAATGGGGTATTAAGTGTGTCCCAAAGTGGTTTTGTAAAGCTTCACACACATCTTAGATTTTAGACCATGTTTTATTCGATAAACGATTTGTAACCTACGTTTTATCGTAAAAGCTTAACAATTTGAATAACCTCAGATCTGAAAAAAATATTTGATACTGTGAACGAAAGCATATTATTGGAAAATTTAACGTGGAGTTTGAGGTGAGTCTGACTGCCTGCCTAATAGCTACATACCTTACTGGCCGAAAACAATACTGTACACGTAACTCTTTTTTATCCTCTGTGGTGCCTGTGGAGGTGGGGGTCCCTCGGGGCTCTGTACTAGGCCTTTACTTACTTTTGAATGTGTACACATATGATACATGCTTTATTTCAAACGATATATCGTTTTTTTTTGCAGACGATGCTGATTTTTACGCGAACTATCATGTTTTAGATGAAACGATAAACAAGGGGCAAATTTTCATCGAAAAGTTGAATTTATACCTGTCATTGAAAAAACTGACGTCTCATCCGGCAAAAATAAAATTAATATTATAGATACATTTAAATACATATACATCGGCCTTGTCTTGAGTAAGTGTCCTAGTAATTGAAATGCTAGCCCACATAGCTGAAATGGGTTGTCAGTTTAAATATCTGGGCATGATAACTGATATCAGACTAATATTTGCAGGCAATATCAGGGATGATTGCGGCAAATTAAGCAGGTATTGCGCAATACTTTATGAAACAATCAAGTATCAAGAATTTTAGATAGAAGCAGCTTTATCATTCTGAATTATTTATTTGTGTACTCTCACTTACTACTGGCAGTCTTCATTTGAAAAAGAGTCTTGGATTGTCACATACGTAAACTAGAAATAATTTTCATCAGTGCTTTACATTTCATTTTGAGGGTTAAAAAAGTTATGGACCATCTATGCCAACTGCAGAGATGTAGATGGAGTCAAAATTCGCGCTCGGCGTTGAAACAGATCACGGATGATCATTCCCATATTGGCGAAAATCTCACCACCAAATTCGGGATAGGCATCGCCTTCGTCGTATCTGTGCCCCCAAAGCCACAACATGCCGGCCTTGACCAGTAACTCCTGCTCTGGTCTGCGGTAAGCAGCTGACACGCGGCCTGACAACCTCTGCTCCTTGGGGTTCTTTAAAAAGACGATGAAGGGCAGCGCTTATTTTGTCTACCGTGAATTTGGGTCGTTTTGCGCCGCTACAGTGATATTGTGCCTACCTTGGAGCCACTTCGGGGGATCTGCCTTGTCGCTGGCCTTACTGATGTGAATACCCACTATTTTGGACGATTTTTAATCGCTCACGCATCGTAAAATATTACCCATTAAATACGCCTTTCGTTATCCGCTACTCAATTTGATGATGCAATACTGAATTAAAACTGCCGTGCAGATCAATTTCATAAGCAGTATTTTATCAAGAGGTGGTAACTCAACATCAAAATTTATCTTAACCCCCTGCCAACTAAACTAGAGATTGAGAAAAGGGTTGCAGTATTTCAGAGTATTTAATCTTTTTACCTATTTCCTGTTAAAGTGTCTCTAACAAGTCTTGACACGTTCAAAAGAATGAATAATGATTACAAACTCCTTGCGTTAGTATAATTCCGTGCTCATGCTTTTATTTCAGTTAGTGTATTGATTTGATTTGTCCCTGTAATTGTACTTACAATTGGCGATTGCATCTGCCAGCCAGTGACAGTGTCTTGGAGTGAGATGTACAGTATTTATTTATTGATTTGGGGAGAAACTCGAGTTTAGTGCCGAGGAAGCCATTCTTTAATTTGATAGCTTGGTGCTGTTTTTCTTATCGACCAGCTTTGTTGGTGCGCTTTTTGTGCTTATTTTGTTGGTTCAATGCAGTTCGCTTGCGGTTTTTTCTAGCTGCCCTTATTTTTCTTTGATTCATGGCTTTGGTTTCATACTTTTCGGTCGCTGTCCAGCTTCTGCCTGAACGGGACAGTGGATAAGATCGCACTGAGCTGATTAATCGCACTGTTTTTGCATTGCCGTCTCATTTCTCTCGTATATTTTGAGTATGTTTCTATTGGATATGTTGTCCTGAACTTCTCTTCTTTGTGTTGATTTTGTTGCAAATACAGTGCGTTCTGCTTGATTATCCCGGCATGATTTTACATCAAACACTTAATTAATTGTCGTGTTTTGAAGTTTTGTACAATACATCATGATAATTTTATATTATATAGAGAATAATTCATTCTAACGATATTGTTTGTTCAGTGAAATCATTGCATTCTTAATTGTCACATCCTTCAAAGTTTGTGAAATTTTGTATTGCAGTTGTATCGTTAAATTATGTAAAATCACTATCAACAATCCAATATCACAATCAACTAATCAACAAATGTAATCTTTCTGAAGACAATCATGCTCAAATTACTTCCATGTTTGCAACAGGTGTATCAAAACTATAAATATTCAAAAAGTCACGTCGTGACCACCGAACTAAAAAATGAATCATTTTTGCTTGCTTGTAAAACGTGCAGAAAAACTCCGGAAGGAACTCATTTACGAAAGTATGAATATTCGTAAAATAAATTTGGAATCTTGCAAAACTCCTCAATCTACACGCAAGAACATTTTTAATGTGGGCTGTGCTCAAAAAGCTTAAAAACTCTTTCATGTGCAGGATCCTCAATGAGCTTGCCAAAGTGAAGACTCCCATCAAAAGGTTCCCATGAAGCGAAGCAAACAGAACCAACATGGTTGAAAATTCCCAGAATTACATAAAGGTCGATTTCAGCAATGCAATTTTCACTGATGAGTTGCGTGCAACACTCGATGGACCAGATGGGTGGTCATCTGGTTGGCTGTTGAAGGTCGTTCGGCAGGAGTGTGTATTTCTTAAAGATAAGGTAATGAGGGAGTCATGTTTTGGGTAGGTAGGTCTCTAATGAAATGAGTCACTGGCTTCTACGAAGTACTAAAAGGATTGAAGCAGAAATGAAATTCGTATAGAAGGGCGTCCTCTTGAAGAGCGTATTTATTCTTTAGCTTGACGTTCGTCCAGTTATCAAAAGATGGTATTTGATATTGCATCAGTGTAATGCACCTGCACACTGACCAAATAACACAACCAAGTGTTTCAAGACCACGGGCTCAACGAGCACAATTCAATGGTATTTGAAGATAGTCCTAATTTCAATCCCACAGAAAATTTATAGTACATTGTCAATAGGAGGATTTATGCTGATGACAAGTGATACTTAATCTTAGATGTCCTCTAGGAAGAAATTGAAAGTGCTTGTCGGTCAAATAAACCATCTGTGGCAGCACAATTGACATTAGCAGTAGACAGAAGTCTCATTAGGGCATTGAAGGAAGAAGAAGCCATATTTTCTAATAGCCTGTATCAAAAGCCTTAACTGTTTTGTTGTTCGATTACACTTGTCGTACTCAGTAAGCACAAAAATATACAATTACTATCATTACATATTAGATTTTGTCATACTTAGTTTCTTAAACTAGTTATATTTTAGCTTTTGTCTTATTTCATACGGAATATCTTGACGCGAAAAGAGTTCGGTTGTGATCGGAAATCGGTCAAGAGTTGCACCATACACTAAATTTGTTATCGTGAACTTTCAATATAGTCTATTCCGGTAAAAAAACAAGTCTCAACGTATATACTTCCGCATGAAACAGAAATGATTTTAGTGTATTACTTGAATTTGTTGTAGATTTTTTGGACATAATTTGATTCTTTTACCAAAGAATATCTTTCCACCATAGCGTGAAGGATATCGGAAACTAAATTTTTCAAACGGAGTTATGCAATTTTTCTTGAGTATATCATGCATCACTGAGGAGTACAAAGGTCACTGAAAAAGGGCTGTGTACATCATAGTTAACTGGACTTATTTAACTTTAATTGTGCGAAATGACAGTGCACCGAATGAGGTATTCGCAAAACTCGAGAAGTCCATGCCGTGATTTCTCGAGACTAATGTTGAGTCCAGAAACCACGAGAAGTCCTTACCGTTATTTTTTGAGCGTAATGTTGACTTCGGAAAACTCAAGAAGTCCTTGCCGTTATTTCTTGATACTAATTTTGAGTTCAGAAAACTCGAGAAGAACTTGTCGTTATTTCATGAGATTAATGTTAAATTCGGGAAGTATTAATGTTGAATTCCTGGAAAAAAGACACAAGTGAAATTTGAATAAGTAGTGGCACCAAGATTTTTTCTCGGATTTCTCCTCGTTTCTCCAGCTAATGAAAATTTGCAGATTTCAAGCATCATTCGAGAAATAAGTTGAGATTAATTTCAATTAGTCCAAGAGTCCGATTTTAAACTTTCTCTATTTCAAAGAAATGAAGTATGCTTTCGCGCTGAAAGGTGGAGACTGTCAGGAATGAAACTTTGTTCACTAGGGTCACATTTCGGTCTGTGCTTTCTTAGAAAAGCCTCATTAGAGCGTACCGCAAACCTGTAGAGCAAAAAGGAAAAAATGTGATTTGATAAGGTCAGCTTTCACGTGGTCAGAGTTGAAAGGCTTTCCGGTGTAATCCGACCCTCTAAAGAATTACAAGTTTGCAACAGAACACTTTTTTGTTCCCCCAATTAACTTTTTGAGAATTTCAAAAGTTTGTTTATCCTGTGTGGGGAAAGACATAAGTGTGTTCTAATAAGAAGGCGGCTGAAGGTTTTAGCCGTTCATTTCTAAATATTTGTGCACTACTGCAAGTTTCCAAACAACAGGCGATGATTTCAAAACTATTTCAAGGGGAAAACTTGAGGACACAGAGCTGAGTTGAGAAAAATAGTGTGCTGAATTTTGCTGTGGAAAAATGTTTCTCCTGAGAACAACGAGGAAGGATTTAGTTCTATTTAGAGTTTATATTAGCTTGGGACGGTGTGTGAGGTTGAAATAATTCTTGAGTGAAAGAAAGTTGAATCATGACTGCAAGTATTTAAGTTTATACAATCCTTCGCTGAAAATTTAACACCTGTTTAGAAAACGGAGGGACTCATTCAAACTAACGCAAAGACGAGTGAATGTGACTAACTAGGGATGTCTTGAGGCACTGTCAAGACATTACCAAAACCGCAAATTATAAATCAAATTCTTTTACTTTCTAGAAAGGGTACACGTAAATGATCGCTTTCACGTCGGTCTGCGATCAGGCGTCTCCCGCAATGTTGTCACCCCCCCCACACACACACACAGAGCGCCAGATCTGTTCCAAAAAACAACAATTCATTTTTCTCATTTGATTCGTATTTATAACGTTTCTACTTTTTTCTTATGACATGAATATTTTCCTTGATTTTTTTATGCTCGTTCCAGTTGAATCGCTCTATACGTACAACAGACGACTACTGAGCGGTTATCCGCTGGAATCAATCTAGCACTTTAAATAAGGGGTGACTGTAGAACAGTTGTCTACTGACAACAATCTAGCGTGCTAAACAGAGAGGAGGACTGTAGAGCGGTTCTCTGTTGAAAATGATCTAGCGCTCTCTATATAAAGGGGACGGCTGTAGTGCGGTTGTCTACTGTAACTAATCTAGTGCGCAAGTGGTGAGACTGCACTCACCAACTCACACGAACTCAGTGGCCACGTTTTCAAAATTAGTAATTGCCTTTCGCTGAATTCCTGTCTTTTGTTACAAATTTAAAATCCGATAGGGAAAATTTGGCAAATCTTTCCGTTTCTTTTCATCCGCGCTTTGTACGAAGTACACAAATTAGCTAAAAACCGTTCCTTGTTAGTGACAGAAATTATACTATACATCACAAAATTATCATTACGTCAAACACTCACAGGCTTTAATGCTTTACTGCCTCAGGTGCCGAATTCGTTTAAATCAATGAAATTGCATTTACATATTTCATGCTCTGCTTAAACAAAAATGCCGCCTACGTACAAGAAAGATCGGCCGCACGTTATGTTTGTTTGCACCCAGACATGGCAGAAATGGGCTTCAAAGGTAAAATGTTTGATTTGAAAACGTTTGTCAAACAGAAAACAGTTTTGGCGTCACAAGGTCAAAGGCCTTCTCTTTATGAAATACTTATCAAGTCTCATTTTCTCATAACGCACAACACTGCTCTGATCTTATCCCACGCAAGATTTTGAATGTCTCTCAAGAAGTTGAAAAAGGCGTTTCTGCTTTTTTGAAAAAATTAAACGTACAGCTTCGTAAGGAATAAATCGCTATCGTACTCAAATAAGTCAACTCTGACACATCGGCAAGTGATACAAAAGTATTGCGGCCCAAAACTACCGTCCTACCACAAGTCAAAAAAAGCTTGAATTTAGCTTAATGGGCCGAGCTTCGGTGCTTTAGGTGATGATAGGGCCAATTTAGTTCGGATAAGTTTAACCAGTAATTAGTTTTAGTTTGAAGTTTAACAAGATATCGAACCCAGACACAGTTGCTATCTGAAGTTTGGTAAGTTAACTTCAGTTTGTTAATTAGTTTTGGTCAGGATGATGGATGGCCGAAGGGTTGAGAGAGAACTGATGAAGCCTTCTTTTCCCATTCTAGGAAGCTCAATTGGCCTCGTGCAAGTTGTAATAAAGTTCGTGGTGGCGACTCAAAATTCATTTTTCATCGACGTACTAACAAAAGTTTTTAAAAGCTAATTCATTTTGTCATTTATGAAACGTTTTCGAAACAGTCATTTAGCTTAGTATGTAAATTGTTCATTGCAACAGCTTGTAATGGAAATGAATTACAGATTTATTGGGTCATGAATTAAAGAGTCCCTCGCAAAAGCTATGAAATTACGAGAAATTGTCGTTTGAACTAGTTTTCTGCCCCCACTTTCTCGTGGTCATTTCCTATTTTCACTAATTTCCATCATACCTGGTGATGAATGGTTCTATGAAAATAATGAAGATTTTCGTATTTCTTGCGATGAAACTATGCTTGGAAAAGCGAAAGGTATATTTTGAAAATCATTCCGCACAGGGACAAATTTATTCGTGATATATTAAAAACTCACCAAAACTTTCCTTAAAGAGAACTTTCCCTATTCAAATTTTCATGAATATTGCAATAATTCGTGATTCAAACATTTAGCGACAAAATTTTCATTTACGGTAATAAATTTTCAAGTACATACTTGATGTTGATTGCAGGTGCATTACGGACGTTAAGTTCACAGATTTTACAAGATCTTTTCTTTTTCTTAACACATATTTAATAAAATTTACACGTACTTATACATAAGAAGACGTGACGTAGATGAAAGGTACTCTCTTACTTCATGCATTAAAGCCCCTATTTTTTGGGGAACTGCCTCAATAATTTCCAAAACACTAGCTAACCCTTGCGTGATAGAACTAGTACCTAATAATGATTAGCGATGAAAGCAATAAAAACCTAACTAACCCAGGTCAGTTTCATAAGAGTTTCGCCTCTCCAATTTCGTGCTTATTATTCCTACGGACTTCCAAGCTCACCGCAGAAGGAAACACAAAGAGACCAACGCACAGTCTACCCCTTTGCCGGCTAAATTACCCTGAAGATAAGGCTGCATTTAGGTTTTGCACGGAAAACAATCAGCAGCCTTTTATATTTATGCAGTGAGGCTGCATTCCTCTTTTAATGAAAAACTAGCTGCATTCGTTTGAAAGGGAATTTTGAAATCAATATGCATGGCAAAGGGTTAAAGTACCCAGTCTTATGCTATCAGGATGACTGTTCCTCTGTTGCTCACGTACTCGCTGATATTCTCCGTACCATTCACAGTTCTCCTCTCTGACCTTTCCCCACACCTGACTCCTCCCACTCGCTGCCTCCATCGATTAGCTTTGCCAAGCCCTCTCTTCAAATTTGTTCCATTCGTTCATCTTGTTCGATGGTTAGTGCCCCGTATTTTTTCTAATAGCTGGTCAGCTGCTAATTTTAATGTCGTTGAGTAAATTTTTATTATTTGACATAACTTGTGTTGTATTGAAACAAGAAGACTTCTTGATAGATAAGAACATCTCGGGGTACAGGTACTTCCGGGAAGGGAAGCTCCCATACACAAAGTACAATAATAACTATAAAAAAACGTGAAATAACCTACATTCTCTGTTTAACAAGCAATATTTTAGTGTATTGCATGCGGATAAAATAATAATTTACTTCTCAGGAATTGATTGACCAGTTCTTCAAGTCTTGTTCGAGAGTTTGTTGCGTACTGTGCAAATTTACTGATTTGCATATCTCGAGGTCAGTCACAGCCTCGGCGCGGCTGTAAATATGTACTCAAATTTTTACCCCTTCACGCCATCAAAAAGTTTAGAATTTTGGAATTCATGGGAGAGCGAACGAATGAAATTTTGCAAAAATGATAATCGGACGATGAACTAACGCTGTAAATTTTCACTGGTGAAATACTGCATTTCGTGTTCAAAGAAATTGATGCAAAATTTACGAGTCATTTCTCAGAAATACTCAGGCTTATATGCTCATACTTTAGTATTAAATTAATCGAGGAAATTGGAATCATATCATGGTTAAAATTTTCTGACTCGTGCAGCGGAAAACTAAAAAAATATTTCCTAAAAATAAATTCAAAAAAATTAATTTGAGCATTAGGAAGACAAACGTCCCCTAGCTTCGAACAGACATGAACATCTTAACACCAATTGTTACCGATTAGCATTCGGATTTGTCCCATTCCGGGGTAAGCCCTTCAATTTCGCGTAAACAAATAATTCAATATTGTGTTCTCAGAATTATACAATAGAAATACTTTATATTGAATAGTACTATATAATTCTCAGAGTTCTTCAGTTCTAATTGTCCTATCCTTGCGAGGCGTGAAAAAATGACGCTTTTGTAATTTGCCGAGCACATCTTTATATTATGTAATTTACCGTACATGTTAATACATATATCATGTGACCGTGCACGTTTTTGTACCATGTAATCTACCGTGCACGTCTTTGTATCATGTAATCTACCGTGCACGTTTTTGCATCATGTAATCTACTGTGTACGTTTTCATATCATGTAATCTACCAAGCCGTTTTACATCATGGAATCTACCGTGCACGTTTTCATATCATATCATCTACCGTGCACGTTTTTACATCATGTAATCTACCGAACACGTTTTCGTGTGCTTTTACGTTTGTACTTCTGAACTCATACCGTACACTTTTTATATCATGAGACAACAAAGAGCTAAACGAGCAGAGGAAACAACTATAAAAAAACATGCATATGATGTTATTCTCTCGAGAAAACTGTTATCATAGAGTTTTGATAATATCCCGGCCTTTCTGTTACGATTTCGTAACTTTCATCCGATTATTCATAACAGACATAACTGTAAAATTACCGGTGCCTTAAGGCGGCAGAAATTTACACATGGTACCTCCCGCTTTCCCTGACATACCGGAAACGGCGCACGGCACCAGCTCCTACTCGCCCTTCGAGAGGACGCGCTGTAGAAGTTCGTCCTTTGGCCTGTGCTGAGGACTCGGCGACCCTCGGGAACAAGTAAGATTCCCGAGGTATTCCAATCCCTTCTGCTCCCTCAAAAGTTTACCCTCCTTGCCAAAAATGAGCCTAGAGCTGGGAGTGAAAGGCACGCGACTGCCTTCATTGTGAAAGCATATAAAATATAACAAATACAAACATTGAGGACTACTAGGTGGGGTTTATAGTTTGTAGGTGTGTAGGTGGGGTAGTTGAGGTGGGGACTACTAGGTGGGGTTCAAATCAACATATCTTTACAGAGCGTCAGTGCTGAGACCGTCTGAAATGGCTGCGATGCTAAAAACCGGGAAATCTATACTGTATGAATGATAACAAACTAAGTTATATATTTCTGTTTGCACAGCCATTTATTTGCGCACTGATGGATTTGAATAAGAAATAATTTACGGGTTTAAATTTTCGGGTACGTATCCCTAACCAGCAAGTCCACGTTAGAAAATACAGTCCTTAAGAGTGGAACAAAAAACTACAATTCTTCCACACGAAATTCACCGTCATTTTCACCGTGGTGGGACGCAGGTAACGGCAGCTATGCACGTAATCCACAGGCCGTACGGAGTCGGACAGATGGCGGTGTGTCGCTCAGCCCGAGGTCTCGCCTCAAAGCAGCGCCGGCGTTGGGGCCGCCTTTGTGTGGGCCCTCATCGCAAACTTTATGGCTCGCTTATCGTCCTCTGTGTTCCAGGCTTGCAGCAAATACACAATACGGCTCCGTGGCTCAGACTTTTCTAAGGTATTCGTACAGAATCTAGACTTGAATGTTAACACACCATTCATGGAATCGAATAATACTTGACAGTAGGCCCTCAGAGGGTTTCTTTGATTTTGAAGATTTTTAGATTAATCTTTAAAGTAATTGGCATCAATTTCTATATAGAAGATGTTGTGCAATTGTGCGCAAAAGGACTTGGGTCAACATACGTAATACGTCGCAGCTTTGTACGTCGTGAGATCCTCTCTCAGACGGATTATTAAAGGTCGAATTTTAGGCTCATTGTATTTGGTACTTGGAGACTTCGTGCTTAGGAGACACTGACAGTTATTGCAGGTAAGAATTAGCATTCATTTGCAGTGTGTGGAACATTTTTACTACGTAGGAGATTCACATATGAATAACTAATATTTGTGTCGGGCACGATGATGTAAATGCAAATATCTGCCTTGAAGTCTCAAGCGTGTACGAATAATGGGCCGTAGAATACAAGTATTTCCGCACTGAGTAAATTTTTCCGGAAATAAGTCCACTTTCCACGTACGGAGCGCATGACATTCGCTGTCGCAATCTAACTTCAGTTCTAGTCGTTATTTATGGGCAGCGCTTACTCTTCGTCACAGGGGCCACCTCGAGTGTGAGATTAACGGGAATTACCCCATGCCTCCATCAGCTGAAGCACGATGCATGTTAAAGAGACGGCGCGATTGCATTTAATTAAAAAACAAAGTTAAACTTGCCTAAAAGCAATTTTCGTGACGACATTGAATCTTTAGCCCTCCAGAGACCGCAGATTCAGCTCAGCTTTACTTGGTACGTTAAGCCTTACAACTTACGACCAGATTTGAAAAATTCAAATTTGATGCAATTTTGCAGGTCATAAATGTGCGCAAGCGCTGCTGAAGACAGGTTAGATTCAGTAATCACGATGACAGTCAGCATGATTCGACCGACGCTCGTTAAATAACTCGGCGTGGTATGAAATAGTATTTCTAGTATTCAAGTCTACAGTTCATTGATTATTTTCTAATAATCCGTCAATCTTTACTAACGCACTAACGCTTTTGATAGATGAAGTCTAATTATATCATAATTCTCAAGCTGGATTCATGATTGACTCACGATTTTGAATTTTGGAGTGCGACATTTAAGGAAACTTTAAAGTTTCATGTTACTCTCCATTCGCACGCCGACGACTGACCGCCATGTGACACTCATGTAAGTCATGCGCCTCACTGCGGTATCATTACGCTCCTCATCATGCGAGGTATCGCCTCACAGCTTCGAGGGCCCCTCAATATTGGCTTCATCTCTCGACACGGTCACCGCTCTACAAACTTGCCGCGTACATACGCGCGACACGGTCGCCGCTCTACAAACTTGCCGCGTACATACGCACGACACGGTCGCCGCTCTACAAACTTGCCGCGTACATACGCACGACACGGTCACCGCTCTACCAACTTGTCGCGTACATACGCGCGACACGGTCGCCGCTCTACCAACTTGCCGCGTACATACGCACGACACGGTCACCGCTCTACAAACTTGCCGCGTACATACGCACGACACGGTCGTCGCTCTACCAACTTGCGCGGATCGTAGAGCTCAAATTGTGACGCAGCCGCCCGACGTGGGCGGGTCGATCGTGTGTAAGCTTCGAGGGCTTTCTATTCGTACTTATTTTTACGCCCCTTCAAACAACATCAATACTGGGCAAATGTTGGAGGTCCGATACTGTCTTTCGACTCTCAGATGTCTTTCATCTTTTATATCGGATGGATTAGCTCTTCTTTTTTTGGTAGTGTTTTGTGAGTCTCTCTTGACGCTCACCTTTAGCTGAAATGTTTTGTGTTGCGCGATTCATTAAAAATGTTTAGGCGTCAAAAATAGTATCCGATTATTTCAGGTTAGCATTTTCTTGAATTTTCGATGACTGAATATATCACAAATTGCTAATTTGTTGTACAAAACATCGTGCAAAATATTTGATATTTTTACCTAATATCAAACGAACGAATTTTTATGATCATTCCTCTTCCCCTTCCTTCATATACTGGTTCTCTTAAGCCAGTTGTACCTCACTAAGATTGCTCACAGAATATTTATGAAATACCGTAAAATTAAATAATATAAATCTAAGTAAAAATTAACAAATACTCTTACGTAACAAATTAATTCATTATAAACATTGAAAGTAATCTATACGATATGGGCACTCGATGCATTATATAATTAAAGTATGGTAACACTTTTTTGCAACACTCTGTATAGCTCAGGGTAGTTTCTGGGTAGAATTTGTTAATCATTTTTCTTCACTGACTTACAAGACTAGCTGGAACACAGCACCAATAAGGCATCACCTCCACATAATTTTCGGAGAAAAAAGAATTATCAGTTCTTTTCTGTTCTATGAAGACCGGGGACAGCCCACAAAATGCAGGAGCTCGACGGCTAGGCAGGCCGACAAAAAACCTTGACGAGCAGAAATGCGTCCGTCTTTAGAAAACCTCTGCAGAACAAACTGGAATCACCGACAGTCGGAGTCGCCCCAAACAAACTCCGCTCGCAAGAAATCCAGGATTCAACCCTCGCTCTGACGATGAGTGTTGTAAGAAGTCTGTGTGGGATTGTATAGGATTTAATTCCCTTGTTAATCTTAGATGGAGCAGTGCTGGCCCTACAAGGCACTGTTGGCCCTAGTAGGACCACTGTTGGCCCTAGTAGGACCA
>VOMN01080798.1:0-16150 GCA_014899125.1 Orchestia grillus
GACGCCGCTATGCTCTCTCTTCTAGATATATACTCTGTGGCTGGCAGTCTTGTATAAACAGTCGTATGGAGAGGTTGACGCCAAAAATCCATTCTGTGATCGCGTATGTGCGCTATCGTCAGCGTTCATCCAACTTGGGCAACTTATTAAAAAAATTGAACTGATGGAAAATTAAGGTTTACCTTTTACACACACACTGTTGCTTTACTGGAAATAAGCAGCCTTCCGTAAGCTTTGCATAGTGAGAGCGTCTATGTGTCTTAGCTAGTAATCAACTTTTTGCGCAACATATAATGAGGTATAAGGTCATGAAAAATTTTGTGGGATTTTTTACCGCCATTGCTGAATGGTATGCGTAAAGAAAAAGATTTCACCTCCATTTCGTGTTGATGCACACAATATCTATCTTAGGTACAAGCAGCAAGGATTAAAATGCGTGTGTAACTTTCCGAATTGTCACAATTGAGGAGGGAAGTTTTCGGATAGCAGGTCAGAGTGAGTTTGTTATCGTTTTCTTCTCGTTCTTTCAATGGGCCAGGAAATGACCGGAGGTGTGGAGTAGTGAGCTACGGTCACGCAGGTGGAATGTAAATGAGTGCTTTGGCGCTGCAGATTATTCCATGGTACTCTACTGTAATAGGTAGGGAGGGACACTATTTGACATGGTTATTGTCCCTGGCAATTGTTATTTTTCAACTCCTTACACTGCAAACCAACATTAAATGCTCATTTTTCTTCTGAAACTTTACCCATGTATTATGCTTGTTCATGAGAGAGTTTGGTCATTTTTAAAGGAAAGTAGAAAATTAGGAAACATTTACCGCGTGAAACATTTACTCTAATGCAAGTGACAAGCACAAGAAGGACGTTCCGAGCATTTGCTCATCAGCAGCAATAAAAATGACGAGTTAGCTGTAAAAATACTCATAAAGGAAGAAAAAAGAAAAATATTAAAGAAAATTATTTCATATGCGAGGCACTACCTATTGACTATGGACGATGGATATGAACTAGGATGATTTTTTAAAACTGTTTTTCTTCAATGGTGTTCAATGATTTTAATAATTCTTGAGATCTCAAGGGCATTGTGCTTTCCAAAACATCTCAAAATTTGTCAAATCAAACTGGGTATTGCAGCTGTCAGAATGTTCTCTGATGGCTGAACGTGATTGAGTATCTAAAACATTATTCGTGTGATACCTCCTGCCGCGATGCTCGGCTACCTTGCAACCAAGGGCACGGGAATTTCTCCCAATGTACTCTGACGCACACTTCGCACAGGAGAACCGACGAATGAGGGAACCCCCATCGTAACAGGTAACTCACATTCAAAACGTAAGGAAGAACCTAGACTGAACCCATTTACTAAGTAAATTTAAAATCTATTTGCGGAAAGTGACAGCTGCGCAATGCTAAAATTTTCCCCTTCATTTCTTCTGCCCGTTGACCGAAGCTTAGGAAAGAAACAAACTTGATGCTCCCCATGGGGATATTTTGGCAATCCGCACAGTAACTACGGTTAAATTTCCTTTCTAGAAATGTTTTCATCCGAGATTCAACAAGTACAGAAGACAATCAATTATTACAGAAAAAGTTTTAAGAAAGGCGAATTCTTCAAGCGAAGCCTGATAGGTAGTACGATTACTGAATGCTTTGCGCTGTAAGGTTCTAGCTAATACTCTTTACATTGAAGACCTACGGCATAAAACTAGAAAATATGCCACCCAATTAGTAAAGGACTCTTTCCTAAACACTACATTCGAACTTATTCGGATCATGGTGCACTAGACAACCCAGAAACAAAAGTTCACTCCATCTTCACCTTCTTTAGTGAACTTGCTGTTATGTTTGCCGTACAAGTAATTTTAGGAAAGCGGAGTAATTTTTAAATGAGGAAACGATAAAAAAATATCGTCAACATAGCGTTAATTAAGGCTGTATTTTACAAATTTAAAAACTGAATGTTATATGCTTTGTATGTGACTGATTTTAGAATAAACGATTTTTCTTTTTTATAAAAATTGTTTTAAATATATTTGGAAGTTTTCACAACCAACTTTCCTTCCTGTCTGTTGGACATGAATACAATTCCAAACCTAACATTGACAATAAATAAGCACTCATTACCACAAGTTCAAGTAATTTTCTAAACTGAAAATCAAACCAAGTTATTGAATCAACCATGTGTATTTTTGAAGAAAAAACAGTTATGATAACCATATCAGTTCAAATCCGTTGTCTTTAGTGAAAAAGTAGTGCCTCCCTTTGACAACAAGTTTTTTAAATATTCTTTTGTCTCACATTCTTTTTTTTGGGGATATTTTTGCAGAAGACTTGCCATTTTTATTGATGATGATGAGCGGCGCTCAAGGCATCCTTCTTGCACGCCACTTCTCTCGAGTGATGTTTCGGGCGGCGTTCTAAGTTCTCGCCGGTCGTTTAATATCATACTGCTATTCTATTCATTAATATCATATTTTGGAAAGGGGTAAATTTGGTGATTCGATGACCTTATCACTAAAACAAATTTATGCCCCTAATAATATTTTTTCAGATTTTTAGCTACGATTATCGTTTCAATGCAGGAGCAATACGAAAGTGAATTTTGATACGTAGTGTTATTTACGAGCGTTTATATTTTTTTCTGCGCAGGAGAAGTTAATCAAGAGTATACTCTCTTTTATAGCTTACAAATTCCTGACATGCTTGTATAAACCTTTTGGTGCTTCAGCTTTAATGATCCCTTCTTGACTCAAAAATTATGTGAAACCCTTAAGCCCTCAATTCATTATTAATGATACGCTTCGAAAAGAGTTCGTAANAAAAAACAAGGTGCCAGGTCTGGTAAGCGTGGAGACCGACACAGCACTTCCCAATCAAGTCTTTGAATTCAACCTCTGGTTATTTAACTTTGGTCACAAGCACGTGATTGTGGTCCGCTATAGCTTATTTTGTAGTATAATTTTTTAGTAGACAAATTGGACTTGCGTTAGGTCTGCTTAGAGAGTGTGACTGAAGCGCAAGTGACATCGCGCTTGCAGCCTAGTGTGAGGGTCCCAGGTCCGATTCCCCCAGCGAAGTGCCTTTAGTGGGAAAATAAGATTAAATCCGACATTTCTAAACAGGTTACATTCCAATGTGGCCTGGGACGGGGTGCCGGAATGCTTCCAAAAATTTTGTTTATTTTCTGGTCCGCGTTGTTGCATGGAGCAAGGTCCTTGAATATCTTGCTGACTAGTAAGATGCATAAATTTGTAGAGTTTTCAGAGTCCACAGTCCCGAACGTAGCGCAACTAAGTGTGGCAGCAAAACGCTTTTGGGAAGTTCCTATTAGCGGTGATGGAGCAGCTGCAGTGACGCGACCTTAGCATCAATTATGACCCCAATTGGTGCTAAAACCGCGCCACTGCAGCGTTGTGTTTGCAATTGCATGTTATGAAGGTTTGTTAGTCAATAAGAAATGAATAGAACTCCGAATTATAGTGCCAATTACCTCCTAGTTAGAGCATTTTATGTGTCAAGGGTCTCACAATGCTGGTATTGATAGCATTCCCGGAGTACTGCACGTTATTTTAAGAAATACTCGAAATAAATGAAACTTCTATTCACCACTAGAGATTTGCAATTAGCACTGTTCTACAATCAAAAGAACAAAAAAATGACAGATGATATATTAGACTCTGGAAAAACGCTGCTTGAGGGTTCAAATCAACCACAATATGCTTCTTGAGCAACTCACGTAGAGAAATATTAATTTTATTGATTAAGGTTAATGTTTCAATTTAGCTAATAATTATTCAGCAATGCCATTAAATACGATACTCACTTTTAAAATTACTTATTAATAAATTACAATTTTAATTTCTCACACAACAAATGCATGCTGGATGATGTTAGATGTGTGTGGGAAGAAAGTCATCAACTGTGTTGTCACTGAACGTATCTTTTTAAGTTGCTTAGCTTTCCAACTAGGAGTGGCGCACAAAAGCATTAATCTGTCATAAGCTACATGATCAACACACTGACGATATATATTATAATTCTATTATCATTTTATGTATCCGGCGTTCAATGGTATACGTGAAACAAAAATTTTGATGAGAATGGAGTTACTACACATCTTCCTCTACATAATTTTCAAAAACTATCCAGAGAAAATTCGTAGTTATTGTCATTAATATATATATGTATATTTAAATGAGTAAAATTCTTTTCATATAGATTAAATTCTGACTTTTTTCGAGGTCGTGTTTTGTGGAGGAATACCAATGCTGTACCAAGCGAGGACCTCGCGCTGTCACGCCGCTGGCGTAGGAAGATCACGTGCTGGTAGTCGTTCAGTTAGGAAGGAGATCAAAGCAACAGTCTTCGATAAAGTAAACGAGATCCGATTTTTCCCAACGTCAATTTGAGCACATACCAGTGGGCTTAGCAAGTGTAGTAATCACGAATGCAATAAAAGACGCGTGAGACCAGAGAGAAATTTGCTAATTCACATGGATAACTAAGTAGCTCAAACAAAATTCGTATAGACCCAGCCACGTATGAAATGGAAAGGTCTAATCGTCAAATGAAAGAAAATATTTATGAGTGGCGTGGGACGAGCGCATTCGACTTGTGAAGACACCTAATTAACGTAATAAATGGCAATTCCTACATTGCTGTCAACCAGTAAATAATTATACAGACGAATAAGGAAGAAACGTTTACGAATGGTGAGCAAATAACACGTTCAATATGGACCCATAAAGATTTACCTGATGAAGATAATGTAACATGTGTCGGTTATAGCGGCACTTTACGTGTCCGGTGTGAACAAGATTATCCTGGAACTAAGGGGCTCTGAAAAAAATACTTCAGATTCAGACAAAAGGAGCTGAGACACTGACTTTAGTATGACCTTTTTGACATTGTGAGCAGAAATGGCCTTCGATAACAGTAGGATCGTGACTGCGCTCGCTAAAACGGTTAGGAGCTCGGGAACAATGAAGCCCTGCCAGCCCTGCCTCACGGGAGATTGTGCTTTGCTTTTTGCTCCCGCGCTGAAATTAGTTCTCGAGGGTGAACAGACCTTTTGAGTACGCCAATGCTTAAGTAATGAAAGCTCTAATTAAATTCATTGTTTTTAAATCTTAGTTAATCTTTAACGAATTTGTGCTCCGCATCAGCAACTCACGAAGGTCCCAAATAGCGCGAGATTTCAGACTGACGAGCAAGTAACGTTTGCTGTTCGAAAACTATAAGGGGGCGCTGCACTATATATTCTATTTCTTTTCTCTGTCAAGAAATATGAGATTCAAGAATGCTTGATTGTCTACGCAAGTGCACTATTTATAGATATAATGCATTTTTTTATTCTACAGTTCGTTTTCACGCCTTTGCATTGGTATATTACATGGAATCAAACATGGACGCTCAAAAACACTTCGGCGTGGTGGACTACTGCATGCTGGCAGTGACGGTGCTCATCTCCGTTGCCATCGGGATCTATCACGGGATGAAAGGCAACAAAACGGTTGAAGAGTTTGCGATGGGAAGCCGATCAATGAAGCCGCTACCTGTGTCTTTGTCTTTGCTCGCTACCTTCTTGTCAGCCAACGTCATCCTGGGTAATTCATCCTGGCCAACGTCTAATTTATTTTCTGTAAGATTTTCTGGAAGTATATCCGGGCTACACGTAGAGATGTAGGGTTCCATGACGCACTGATAAAGTGTTAGGTTCACTGTGAGGGTAAGGGGAGTAAGGATTTGGATCCTGGCTGGGACAACTTAATTTTCACGGAACAACGGAGTGCTTTCTTTGGACAAGGAAGCTCAAATCTCACATCCCTCACATGTCAATAATAATGAGGCATTAAAAACCCAACGATGCACTGTACGCATCTGTGTTGGAATTACTGTTTCATCTTATCTCGATGCGTGAACTCTGCAAATTGGTGTACCCGCACTCTAAATACTGACATTCAATTTTTTCGCTGAGGCCTAAATTTATATTCAGTTACGTACGTACATGTATACACATATATCTACTGTATTTGAGGTCTACATATTACTACCACATACGCAGACGTACAAATTTTGAAACACAGCTCTTTTGTTTAGCTTCGTTAATCGCGATTACCTGGACGGTTAAGCTTCGTCATCCTCGTCTAGTAAATGTTCCTCACGAGTCAGGTAGACATCTGGTGGCATGTGAGAGCTGCTTCAATAAATGACTCATGGCAAAAATTCGTAAATTATACTGTCCATGGCTACAAAAAAATTGTCTTGAATTTTTTACTGCACTGGGTACTACCACTCGGGCACGGAGCCGCTTCGCCGTAAGAGCTTGAGGATTGAATTCATTTTTCTTTGTTTGGATCTTAAACTAAAGTGATTTTTATCGTGATTTCTGGAATCAACGCGTTCACAAAATAGTGTTGTACGTATACAGTGAGTTCGATAAATATCCGATTGATGGACAAAAAATAAATTAAATTCTGCATGAAAAAACTCTTAAAGTTAAGAATTTTTTTAATATAAAAACTCCTTGCAGTTGGGCAAACTCTAACATTATATGCCCGAGTAGATCAGCCAAAGTGCGAGGCCTGCAATGGCTCCCATGTAAGGATTGCGTCTCGAAGAGCGAGAATCCGATTCTCAGAACACTTGGGCATCATTCATAAAACCAACAGACAGCTACAAAAAAACTTGCCATTCGCACCCTCGAACTCACCGTGAAAATTTCACTCATTTAGGACTAAACAATTTTTCAAAAATAAACTCAACAAGTTAGCACCTGCTTGAATTATGGAGTCCAGGCACATATATAAAAAAATACGTTAAATTTAGGCCTGACCTCAGTGCCCTTATATCTGCTGAAACCATCTGGCCAAAATGTACCTGTTTTTGTTGCTCCCAGGTTGACTATGTAGGAACTTTTTTACTTTGTCTTAGTCTTTGCTTTCATATTTTAGAAATGTGTATTTTTAGCCCTACAATTTATTATGTAATTCAAGTTTCGTATTTTTATATTTTTTGTGATAATATTCACTGATGATATTATTTTCCGTAACCAGACTGGAGTGATTGTAAACTAAATATTTTTTTTTGCTACTTAGCAATGTTTGTATTGATGTTATACTTAGGGATTGATTCCCCAGTAATACAATAATTTCTGTTATTAATTCCTTTTAATACAATAGACAATTTTCTACGTGTAAAGGGTGAAGAAACAGTTATTCCAAAAACAAACTATCAAGCGTTAACCTTAGCCTCAAATCAGTAGAACTGCAAACGTAGTGTAACATCTTGCATGTTGGGCATTTTTGATGCAAAAATGTGTGATATTTCAGTCACAGAACTCATTTGTGCTCAGGTTACTCTGGTGAGGTGTACGGCCATGGCTTAGATCTCATCTGGACCATCCTGGGCACCGGACTGGCCATCGTGCTTGCTGCTGAAGTCGTCCTACCTGTTCTTTATCCCCTGAAGCTCGTCAGTTCAAATCATGTGAGAAGGTTCAGCCACCCTCACCGCCTCTGCAGATGGTCCTTGATGCATCATACATATGTCGTAGTAGTTTTAGCACGATTTGGTTCGAGTTCAAAATTTCTGGTTACTGGTATTCGAAATACGGGCTTTTGTGTCCAAAGCATATATTTTCGATGCCTGGAATTAAAATTTTTGTACAAGAATCTAATCTTGTATAAAACGATTACGACATATTGTATATGGAAAACTACCGATGAGGGCAAATCGGACTGGAATTTTTTTATTAAATTCAGTAGGTCTGGTGTGAAAAGTCCTCTGCTACGCAGGAATTAACCTGGTCCTGTGCTTAGCCTGTTGTGTAGACATTGATCATGCGTATCAAACTGATAAGAATACTGTTATGTAAACGTAAATGAAATTATTATACATTTATTCACTGCAAATGTGTACGTGTAACTTGAAGTAGTCTAACTTCGCAACTGTTTGCTTGAAAGAGAATTCACTGCGCGCCTCTTGCGCCTTCCGACAACGTCGGAAAATTTAGGCCATCGACCGCTGTATTACTGACAAAGCTAAAGTAAAGTCCTAGTCAGGGTAATGCAGAACTGCAGCTGTAATTCGCTCGCGAGAAGATACAATCAATTGTTCAAATTGGAAATTTCATCGACGTGCCTGGGTAGCATTTTTTGAGCTACCGCAAAGCTCTCGTCACACATATCATACAAAACCTGAACAAAATATACTCCAAAGTGTTTTCATGTGGAAGTAAATTATTTTTAAATCTGACGCTACATTTTTCCGCGTTCTGGTAACTGAAGAGTTTGATTGTTTTTCAGTATTTGGAATTAAGGTTTGGCTCTCGCGTCCTGCGTCGCCTCTCGATGGTGATGACGATGGTGAGCATCGTGGTGTTCATGGGACTGGCGCTCTATGCCCCCTCCCTTGCCATGGCCACCGTCACGCCGCTGTCGTCGACTTATTACATCTGGATAATGGGCATCGCTATCACCATCTACGCGGCGTTCGTGAGTGATTATTCCAGTGTTTCAAAAGGATAGCGAGCTATAGTTTGAGTTTTATTCAACTTCGAGTGTTTTTCACGCATCTGAGTCCAGTTAGGATTCATAACGCTATAGAAAAAGTTAATTTTAAGAAATTTGGTGAATGTCGGAGCACCGAAAGGAAATTACACGAATTACGTTTGACCGTTTAAGTCATGTAGAATCAGCGCTGAACTTCCATATCAGAGCAAGAAGTTTCCAACTATGTTTCCAAAAGTAAAATAAATTCCAAAAAAATTTTCATATGTCAACAATACATTAATTTTTTTTCACAAGTTTGTTCTGGTTGCTGATGGTTATCAACCGCACGAGCGATTCATTTCCCCCAGGGGCAAGTGGAAGACTGTACCTTGCGCCTTCCAATTTTTGTTATGGACTGCGGAGATCTTGCATGGACACTCAACTGCTTTGAAATCTTAATGCATTCTTGACCTGCTATTGCGGCTTCAAAATCTTGTTTTAAATTCGGAGAGAGTGTGTTTTTCTTCAAGCATAGTGACGGTCAAAGACTCGAAGCCTTAGACCTTAGGTCATAAAATCACGGATCGAGGGCCTGACTGGACCGCGAGTTCAGTTCTTCAGGTCCGACGACGGTGCTCGACTTTGATGAACAAAATTTATTTTCGGCTCGTTATAGGCCTGGCTACTGAAGCGTTGGTAACCCCATTCTACTGCTAATACTACTATCACTACTACTACTACTACTTGAAAAAAGTTGAGAAGCGTAAGGGGTTCTTAGCTTTGTTAAAATACGGTTCCGTCTTCAGATTCTGCGAAATAAAATAGATGTTTTACTTGCTGAAAAAGATAAGCCTTACCCACGCTGAGTATGCAACATAAGGGAAAATTATAGGCTCGTCCATGATCTCAAAATTATGGTTGAATCACAATCGGAAAAAAATCCCTCATTTTCACTGTTTAAAAAAATTTTACATTACAATCGCGAAAGATGTCAACCTCGAGTGTTTCAAAAAGATTATTCGTGACTTAAAAAACCATTTCTTTCAAAGATTTTCAGATCTCGATACATTTGAGAATGACATTCTTTTGTCCCAGAATCTGTTGGATTGTAAACTAGATGTTGTGCCTGTTGAACTACAATTGGAGCAAATTGATTTGCCAAGAAATGGATTGTTGAAAAAAGCACAAATAACTTGCTGAATTTTAAGGCTGATTTCGTAACATAGAGTTTTCGAAATCGAAAAAAAGTTACCTCTGGTAAGGTGGTGAGGAGTCAGGGTTTGAAACAAACTTTGCTTGTGGGCAAACATTTGCAAAATTGAAGTATATGAAGTCAACATATCAGACGAGATTTACTGACGATCATCAGAGAAAACTTTTTGATTAGATCCATCACTTAAAAAACAAATATTGACATTTTGAAAGTCAGACGCCAGTTTCACATATCTCACTCGCTTATTTTGCTTAATTTAATTTGTAAGATTCGAATATATGTATATTATAGGTGTGACGTAATTATCGTTTAGGTAACATTTCCTTCTTTGATAACTTCTTGGTAAATAAATACAGTGTGTTAATTTTCTTCACTCTTTTTTGCGTTGTACGCTACTGAAACAAAATTAACGCGGATTTTTAAATTTCGTTTTTCGTCTTTTTTTCTTGAGCTCGACTGGCCCTAACCTGTGCTATATGGAGTACTGGCGCGGAGCCCCATTTCTTGAGTCACTCGGTATACATGAATCCTTTTCTTCTATTTTTTATAACATTTTAACTTGTTTGAAAGTTTAGCTTTAGTTCTACAGGTGCACGTATTTTCGGGTTAATAATCCCCCAAACGCTGTTCGTTCAAATTTTTATTTTTAGGTTCTCATCAGAATAAATGTGCCAAGAAAAACATTTTCATATGCCGTTTTGAATTTCTTCTACGGCTCATTGGAAAGGTGAGCGAAGGTAACTAAAAAATAGAATGAATTTCATGCTTGTATCCTATCGTTAGTTTTGCAATATTATTTGTATTTTGATGAGCTAGCGTTTGAAATTATTAAGTGATGCCGTTCTCCTTACTGAATTGCTACGGTTTCAGGGTGGCCTGAAAGCTGTGGTGTGGGCGGACGCGTTCCAAATGGTGCTGATGACGTCTGGTGTGCTGTTGGTTTTGGTGATGTCCTACTGGGAGGTGGGGGGCGTGGGAAGAGTGTGGGAAGTCGCCGCGAGGGCTGGCAGGACTCAAGGACTCAAGTGAGTGTCGCCAAAATTCCCGTTGTTAATTCATTTTTTCGGGATAGTTTACACTAGTTCCTCGCAAATCAGTATTCGAAATCACGTAATTCTCAGAGTGGTACATCACTGGATTCTCAATTCACAAAATAATTTTGTAACTGTGACTCATAATTCATAGTTCGTAAAAATGATTTGACCGTAGTTTTTCATCGTATGAGGAAGTTTTAGTACATTGTATTTCTTCATTGCACATCGGACGGTCATGGTTTGTCTAAAATATTGGAACAATTTCTCATTGTGTAATATTTCTCATTAGACAAACCCCTTTTTCATCAGTAAATAGAACTTTTCCTTGACCTTACGTCTGTATATTAGTGTTCGTGTGTAATTTCTGAGAGTTTTGATAGATTTAAGTGATTGAAATTCAGGTATTTTGCGATTGCCACTTCTTAGGCCAAGCTTTCCCCATCTGAAATTACTTACAGAAAAATAAATTGTTTTAGCTTGTTATGGTGATAACGCATAAGAAAGTTACATCGCAAAAAACTTTCCCTAACTTGATCCTACTAAAATTCTAACATTTTTACTCTGAAGCGTAGTCTAAGGTAGTAAAATATTATGAAAAATGGTTGCTCCTTTCCTCGGTCGTAGCCTGAGCTTGGATCTGTGGACGCGCCACACCGTGTGGAACGTGACCCTCATGACGCTGGTGAACTGGGGCTCCCACTACAGCGTGTCCCAGGCCAACTACCAGAGGGTGAGCTCTGTGGCCACCCTCGCCCAGGCCAAGCGGTGAGCATTAATAGGTCGTCGTACACATCTACTGGGGGACCTAAGGTTCCAGAGTTGGGTAATTCTAAGGAACATTTAAGCGGTAAAGCTGCTAGTTCATACGGCTGTGGTAATTTAAAGCCGGATGAATTAATTATTGGATCGTTTCAATTAGCTTAGTGTATAAGTGGTTGCTGTTTGAATTGCGATTGTATAGTTTTCTGTTTGTATATTTTTTTATGAAAAAAGTTGAGTAGAACAAATATATTTTCCATAAGATGTAAATAAAAGTAATTAATTATAACGTTTCATGACCAACAACGATATTATCTGAAAAGACATAATTTAATTATTAAATGTAAACAACCAAGCATTTAAGTAAAGTAAAAAACGTAAGCTTGAGAATTGAGAGCATAATATATGAATTGGTTTTATATAAATTTTTTTCTCATATATTAGGAATCATACGAAGTAGAAACGGATGAATAAGCAGCTTAATCTGAACTTGCCGAAAATTTTCATTTCTTTGAGATATTTGAGAAAATGTAGAAAATGAAAATTCGAAATCACATTGTTTTAAACATTATAAGAGAGTAAATTTTCATCGTTATGTAACAAAGGAAATAGTTTCCAAGTAAAACAGCTTCTACACAAAGTGTCGCAAAAGTGTGTGCGCCACACAACGAAATTTGATCGAATAATAATTGACGGTAGAGCGAGAATTTTCAAGACGACAGTTGCGCGACAAATCGATGCTCAACTCGGACTATTGTTTAACTTTCTCTAGCTACACATTAATTGTACGGATGAAATAAGAATAAATCAAAAATATTATTAAAATTATGAATATCTGAAAGTTTCGATACCAAGTATTATCTAATTGAACACAACATGTCGTTTCAAGTCTTGCACGACAATTTGGGTTTACTTACACTCATATAAAATGTACTAATGTAGCCATGGCCTAATTCACCGAACTACTTAGCAAAAATGACACTCTATCACTGATAAGTGCTAATATACACGCAACAATTCTTCTGCACGGTATCACTACGTGACCGAGAACACCCCACGTTCCGCCTGTGGCCGCAGCAATGAGTTGACAAGTGAAGGATGTACGTGAAAACTTCTCTGAGTGTTGTTTCGAGGAGTTTGGTAATGTTCCACAATTATTCGTAATGTATCTGTTTCCGACTGTTGAAAATATACGTTACTCCCTCAAGTTCTCAAGCTATGAGTTAAGCTATGAACAAGTGACAAAGCTACGAACAAGTGACAAAGCTATGACTAAATGATGAAAAGAGACACCTAGGCTTAGGAAAATGAACATCGTGTTTGCGAAGCGGATAAAAATTTATTGAACAAAACATAATTGCTAGAAAGCATTAAAATGTTCAAATGTTTACATATTTTCGTGAGGAACAATGGAATAAAATCCCCGAAAGTATCTTTAAAAAGATTTTTCATTACTGCTGTAAAAATTTCATCCTGTAAAATAAACGTAAAAATATGGTAGAAATGGTTAGTCAAATATATTTCCTTGGGTAATTGTTTATTTTTACAATTTGACAAATAAAATATTCTCTGATAAATTTACACATATATTCTTGCATATCAATCGAAATAAGTCGAACTTGAACATCAACACAAATTTTCATCTAAAATAGCGAATAATTGATGAAAAAAATGAAATTCTGTAATAGGTCGAAGAAATAATTCTTCGTGTAACTGTTCTCGTATGCATAGGTGATGCAACGGTCCAAAGAAAGCCTTGCATCTACAATGTTAAATGAAATGTCTTCGTATTTTTTATTGTTACCAGCTACAAGTCATTTTGAAATCAATATCTGAACATATTCTGAAAAAGTCCCGCTGTATTTGTTAAGAATAATTAATTTACTATCAAAGACTATCATGTCCAGTTTTAAATCATTGAAACACTACGATATTTTTGTAATGAACTTGATATTTAACACCGTTGTTAATTCATTTTTTCATAAGGTTTTTGAGCAGTATCAATCATTGTTATAAAATCTGAATAGACTTGCTGGAAATCATTATGAATTGATCTAGTTCGTTGATATCTAACCTTTAAGGTTACATTGCTCTCTATTATAGGCAGGCTACGCTTGTGATACGGACTTCAATCGATGCAGAGCTGATCAAGTAGTGCCAAAGGAACATTTTACTATTTACTTGGTCTAAGTTTTCTGTTCTTATTTTTCGCGATTTTTTCAGAGTTCAATTCTACAACCTAATTGGAATGGTCATCTTCTTGGGTCTTGTCTTCTTCATGAGTCTGGGCGTGTTCGCTGTGTACGCCGACTGTGACCCCTTAGCTCAGGGTTTCATCTCCAGAAAGGTGTGCGATTTGCGTCCTCATTTACTGAGTCGCACTTTAATGATGTTACAAAATTTGAAACCAGATTAAAGGTGAATCTGAGGCTAATACAATATGTTTAAAACATACGGAAATATTCATGTAGCTTGATAAATTATACTTTTTCTTCATCCAATCTCTCCGTTCTTTATACCTTATTTTGGACTACGCTTGGAGGGGCCAAGCTTGTGCTGCAGCAAATCGAAGTATGAAACTCTAAACGTAAGCTTGAATACCGCATAGATTTGAAGCCCCTAGACACACACGGTACCAAGCGCCGTATATAGCGAAAACGAGTTATGTATACCACTGTCTGGAGAGTGAGTTGCAGGTGCAGAAAGATAGTCCCCAATTGATCGAAAATTTATGTAAGTGGAGATGACTCTCACTGCCAAACTTTGAAGCCGTTTTCTGATGTTTTTAAAAAGCGGCGCTTGGTATTTTATGTTTCTAATGGCCTCAATTGAGCATTCGTCGAAACTTCCTTCGATCTAAAATATTCTTTCCGGGGTAGAAAGTTCTAGAGTGAAATATAATGACTAAAGTTTTGTCGAGCTGTTAATCATCGCATCAGCATTTTCGAGCGTAGAGCTTGAAGTAATAATTTTCCCCTGATATGCGTGCATCTTACAGTAAATTATTGTATAGGTATGTTCCACGTCGCATCATCATCACCCCCATCTCAAATAAGTGATAGCATTTCTCTTCGAATTCTTTTCTTGGCTGAAAACGTGTCTTATTGCACATTCGTGTACTTTACCTGACTCATGTACAAAGTGCTAAGCTGAAAAAATTTGAGTTGATTTTTATATAGAGATTTGTATAAAGAATGTCACATTCATTTTTACTACTATGTTTCTATATTCAAATTCCTGCTGAATATGGTTTTAATTTGGGTTACACTTTATTTAAAATACGTTTTCACCTTCAATAATGTTTAATAGGATGTATGATTTCACTTTGAAGGGAAACTACTGAGTTTCCTACCAACATCCACCCACAGTGTTCTGTTAGTTTTTTTTTGTTTCCATGAACTAATCTTTTTTATCATTTTGCGGCAGGATCAAATTGCAGTTTATTATGTAAAGGACAAACTGAGGCAATTCACAGGAATACCTGGCATTTTTGTGGCTGCTCTCCTCAGCGCCGCCCTCAGGTCAGTTCAACCGCCACACTTGCAAAATGACCGAAAATTTTGGTGGTACAGAAAATTTAAGCCGAACCTCCCAAAATTCAAATTCGGAAATGTGTCACGCGGTAAAACCTATCATTCGACTTAATTTTGCTACTGTACATGCTGAAATTCTATTTTTGAGGATAGTGAAGTTGTCGAAATGGTGAAAGGTGGATGTTTAACCACTGGCATTGAGGGTTAGGATCGTGAAAATGAAGCGAATGGTCCAGCAAGCCTCACGTCCCTAAATTGCCGAGTTTGGGAGGTAGAATGTTGCCAGATTTGAAATAACTTGGGGACAGCTTCAGCAATTATGCATTGAGTTATTGTTAATTTGCATAATTTACATCTGACCCTCTACCGCTGTATTTCTGAAGACATGGAGAGACTTTTTGCGAGCCGTTTTCTTTGTCTTTGTTAAATGGCTCTCGAGTGACAGTTAAAAATTAATATGTATAGTGGTTCTGTGTGAATGCTCCAATGTAGATCACTTGCATGGGATGTTATAATATACAGTGGGATTTGGTGCCCTTTTCACAGTCACCTAGAGGACCGTGGAGCTCAGCTTTAGGATCACTGTAATGCTTTTTTAATTTGCTTTAGCACGCTGTCTTCTGGAGTGAACACGTTGGCGACCCTCCTGTGGGGAGACATACTCTCACACACCCCGTGTTTCGCAGGGGCTTCAGACTTTGTGGCCGCCACCACCAACAAGGTCCTCAGTGAGTTGCTTGTACTTACTTGACCGAATGCAACAAGGTTATTTCTTAGTATCTTTAGTCTGAAAGCGTAGTAAAAACATCAGAAGCATTTGTCTGATGAAAAGACCGTTTCAAGTCTCAAATTTTGTCCATCAGTTCTTGTGAAAATCTCTTAACAAATGGTGATTTGAATGAACCTCAATGCATAATACTTGCATCGTAGGCAATATTAAGTAATGTGTGCAGTGTGCAGTCACGGTGAAAGGTTGTGCTCTCTTGGGCTCTGCAATTCTTGCGCTGCTTGTGAGTTCGTTGCTCGCTCTAACTCCGTGGTATTCTGTTGTCTCCTTCTTCTGCCACTTACGTACTTGCTGTCAGCATTTCCGCGTTCAGTAGCTGCCACTTTCAG
>VOMN01080800.1:0-15068 GCA_014899125.1 Orchestia grillus
GAGAACAAAATTTCCAACAAAATGCAACAAACAGATTTGAAATACATGAGTATTCATAGGAAATATAAGCTTTCAGAAAAAGGGGTACATTTTTTTGGAACACTCTGTATAGAGTTCATGAATGAACTACAAAATGTGTCATGTATATATTTTCTTATATAATCAAAAAAATTGGTACCCAAATGACAGATGTTTCAGAGCTTAAATGATCCAACGCTCAAAATTTTATCACATTGAACTATGAAAAATGAGAGCTTTTCGAAATTCGGTATGAATTAATTCATAGTAGACAAATTTTTATCTAATAAAGATTTATTTTCGTATATTTATGATTATATATTCATAAAAAACAATTGCAAAATGTATGCTACACGCAAGTTAAAATGCTGTCGATCAATCTTTCATAAGCAACTAACTTATCACCTTTCCAGGGTATAAGCATGCCTAATTGACACACGAATCAAATTATAAACCATGCTTAAAGATTACAAAATGTGCAAGGAATGTAAAACACTTCCTAAGCACTGAACTACGTCCAGTACAGTCAATTATTATTAGTGGAAAGGTTCGGAGAGCTAAATAACTACCGAAAATATCAGTGCGAGGTAGAAGAGATTCAGGGGCAACTAAGGAACTTGGAGATGACTGTAAAACTCGGCAGATAAACTGCCTGTAAGTACGCTGTCAATGTACTTTTAATAAATAAATCCCATGAGTTCCAGTAACGAAGATTTTCATGGCAACAAAAGCGCGGCGTATTTTGACAAACATTTACTCCAGAAATGTAGAACACGGTGCAACATTAAGTTGACCATATTCTGGGGCTGAGAGGTCGCAAAAAGGGTCATGCGAATGCTGAAGTATTTATAATATTTGGTGAGTACCAGTACTTAACTCTGCCTTCAGCATGAGGAATACCATGTAGACGGCGAAGGAGGGTTTGGGTTACATAATTTTTCGGGTCTGCCTTGCATTGTGGGGCACGGATTTTCGCATCATGAAAGGATTAATGGACCCACAGAAATACTGCAAATTGCTTACCAATATTTACATTTTTAAATTTTACCTGAAGGCTTCGTATGACAGGACGAGTATTTCAGCGAGACGATCTACAACATACGTAACGATAAGCAGCTCAGTGGCTGAACGAACACCTTATCGCTGTCCTTGAGTGATCTACGCAGCGTTTTGAAGAAAATCCAGCTGAAAATCTCAGGGAAGAGATGAAGGCTAAGGCTGCAATCCGAGAACTGCGAAGCTCTTTATTTTGAGAGATTTATAACGGCCATATGTAGAGGAAGAATTAAAAATCTCAGCTCACGCATCCATGAGTCTTCTTTTATTGTAGAATGACGGTTGGACGTTTCATGGCCAATAAAGGACTCGATGCTGAATGTCATTGCTTAATTTCTCGTAACGCTCACAATAGGTTTTACGATATTCTAAAAAGTTATGGCCGCTGTTTGACTGTTTCGTACTAGTTACTAGGCTGAGATTATTTTCCAATTCCAACCGCTGATATCTATGGAAAATTTATTAACTCCGTGTTATGAGGCATTCTTATATTGCAGTACAATATTCCCATATGCCACGTGATGCAGCAGAAGGTAATTTTTTAGTATTTTTGGTCTCAGCACCTGCACGTCAACTACATCGCGACATGAGCCACCACTGAGAGGTCGTTTGAGAGCCCTCTGGAAAGTTGTTGAATTTCAAGCACGAAATTGTTTTTCCTGTTCTGATAAGCAAGGCCAGGCCAAATGGGCGACCGTTGCAGCTGAGGAGCGCAGTCCTTACCCTGCCCGCTCTTCCGAGGCATCTCATGCAGCCAATGTAGAACGAGAGACTTCCCGTCCTCGTGAGCATTAAATTATCAGAGGGGCTCTAAAAAATCAATTAAAACACTAGAATTTCACTCGCAGACGGCTAACGACTATCATTGGACCAAAAAGGACGGGTGTGAGCAACTTGGAACTGAAACAAAAAACTTAAGTTGCTCGAAAATGCATTTGAAGCTTTGTCGACAGATTAGGCTGAGAGACTTGAGGTCTCTTTCTAAAGTCAAGACCTTGACATCGAATATGTTCCAGACACGGGGAATGAGAGAGAGGGCACGCTTTCAGCACGGACTAATCAAAATTTTTCTTATATTGTGAGTCAAATTTGTTTGCGGTGAGTACACTTCTTTAAAAAGTAGAAGAATTGAAGGGTTGAGTTTATGTACTGCAAATTTGTTGCCTAAGAGCTTGGTTAGAGACGACACATTGGGATACCACAGTATCAAGCTTATGAACAGCTCAGAGCAACAACAGTTGGTTGCTGGTTGCAGTACCAATGTCGTACTATATACGACGACAACAATACTGCAAGCTGAAATGACACGGATGTTTCAAATTTAAAGACCAGTTTGTTGATATTTAAGTTCATTATATTTTTGCCGTAGGCCAGTTTGTAGCCACGTATGCAAAACAGAGAACAGCGACGCAATGCAGGGTTTTCGTTCAATCCTTCTGGGGTGATGAAAATGACGCGTGTGATGACCGCGCCAGCACCTAAACAGATGACGCAAAAAACAATTAAATTACGCTTCAAAAATTTTAGATAGCACATTAATTACACAAGAAAAGTGAAATTTTCGAATTTACTTGAGATTGCTCCCGTAATTTACCGCAGACTCTAGTACTCAGTGGGCTGTGAATTGTAATTTATTCGAGTCGGTTTATTTCTAGGAGTGTTTGTTAAACAGCATCATGTTCTCAAAAGTTGGTAATTTATTTCATACAATTACTGACGTGACGCATGATAGCTGCTTTAGAATATAGTCTGAATGCTAAAACACGGATAATACTTGTGCAGTGAATGCGTAAGTTGAATGCTGAGCATGCCTCGAGTGATTCATCTGTCTGGACACCCTCAATCCATGTCAGTTTATCAGTACACTTAATCAGATATATATTACTATGAGGTGTTCGCCTGCGAAAGTAGTGTGTTTTTAGCACAGATATATCAGGGCCATCAATCAGTGAAGTAAAATATTCCTTGCAGTGAGTTGATCAGTTCCTTAGAGACCTGAGTAAAGCGTGACTTAATGTTCCTCTTTATCAGACATTTGGCCTACGTCTCGGGCATCAACAAAAACTGCCGAGAGCTTCGCAATTATTCTTGCTTACGGAGTTGCAGGAGAAATTTTTGTAGTTGCTCAACTGTAGGATTTATCTTGGTAATAAAGTACTTCTCTTGAATGCTGATTTGCTTAATCCTTTCATCTAAACGACTTCCTGAATAGTTCCTCCTAAGCTCTGTTTAATAACTCCGTCAAATTAAAAATGAAACATCGAGTATATAACTCATTCTAGAACCTCTTAGGTCTGTCTTAAAAGATGACTTCTAGTTCATTGATAAGCGTCGGCCATTGATAGGATTTGTGAACGGATCGTCTGATGGAGTCTCGTTCAGATGTTTGAAATGTTCTTTTTATTGCAAAACGTATTTTGATTTGTACTTTATAACATATCAAAATTTGAAAACTGTACCTGGAAAACTGACTGCACCATGGGCAAATACAGAAAAAAACGTCGTTTTGGAGAAGTTACATGTTATTTGCTTGCAAGCGATGCATTATTAGATTATAAAATGAATTTTGAATGATTCTAACCAAGTGCTGTGACTGCTGCACGGCACATGGGCGCATGAATTATTAGGGAGCTTACGCTCGTCACAGAGCGTCTCAGCCCGTGATCCCGCTTCTGACTCCCCTCCCTCCCCCCCCCTTCACTCCTGTAACTCATGTGTAGTGCAACAGTCACAGCAGTTTTTGAGTATCATTTAAATTGACTGAATAAATAGGTAATATGCATCTTTTGCGGGTTATTTTTATTCTACTGAAAGGAAAAATGTTTCTATACTTTGAGGGATTCTCTTGCAAAAGTAACTTGTACACATATTAATCGTTTCATTTTTTTTTGAGTTTTTTGCGTACAATAACGAAGCTATTATCATCCATCGTGGAATTTCATTGTAAAAAAGGGTATGATTTTTGATAGGTAGAATTTTTAATCCTCGCAAATTAATTCATAGAAAAGTGCGACGAGGTAGCGAAAGATGACAATTTTCATTTTTCACTAAAAAATTCCCTTTCCGTTTCTCCAAAATTTTATCGTGCACTTTTATTCCTTGCATTAAAACGCTTCAATTAAACCCAACCCTACTGTTCAAGCGCTATAATTGTGGGTTATAAAACTTTAGAAAAGTTCATAAATTAAGTTTAGTATTCCATTTTTTAGGAAAATTGTAAAGACTCCTAGGAACGCAATCAGTGCAATTTATCTAGTTACATAAGTGTACCAAATTAGAAAGCGATCCATCCTAAAGGGAAAAAAGTTTTTTCGAAACTTGGAACATTTCAATCAGCACTCGTGGTGAAAAAAGTTCGAAAAGGAAGGCGCCGGCATGAAATGTTCCTTCTTTGTTGATATTCCTTGTGATATACATACCCCGAGTAAATTTCTTAATTTTTAACTCACCAAAAGCTGGCATCAACGGTTACCATAAGATTTGAATAATTCCAGCCCGTTCCCGTCGCTCGGTAAATGAGAAAAGTGACGAGTCGAGCTATACAAAACATAAGAAGTTTGAGGGAGGCAGAACTTCTGGCAAAGGTTGCAGCGCTGTGGGTGCAGGAATCTGAACTTTCGTTGCATGCAAATTTTCACTGCAAGACGTATGATGGAAATGCATACGCATTGGTACATCCCTGCTGCATTGTGACTCACCGGTGGGTCAGTTTGCCCCCCAAAAAGTAGTATTGTTGATCAGAGAGCGTGTTAAATAATACATATGAAACAGAGTTTAAGAGAGAGTAACTGCAGTCATATACTTGCGGTTCTGAAGCTTTTGGCCTACACTTCTAAGGGGAAAGCTTTGCACTAATGTAGGATTTGAAATAAAATTATTTTGTTTCTCACATGTACTCCCAATTGATATAGTTTTTCTTTGATAAAGTAAAAAACAGCTCTATCTTAAACTACAAACTAATTTGCTAGAACACTCGTACCATCAAGCCGTGCAAACTTTTTATTGGCCTCGTAAAATTAACGTACCATATTTTGAAATATGTTACAAAAAAATTCCAGTGTTTTGATTTCCTGTGTTTTCGACCGAATAACGGTAGAGAAGTAATTTAATCAATAAATGACGCTCGAAAATAAGCAGATTATCTGAAGGAACTAATTGGTGAGGCCCGCACGGGCTGTGGACCGTGCTGTAGTGGCCACCTGAGAGAATGAAGGGAAAGGCTGATGAAGCAGTGCGTGCTTGTGCCCTCTAATTGACCTGCAGAACACTTTTTAGTCCAGAAGTTGCAATCAAATTCTCAAGGTATTCAAACTTTGTCTAGTAATGATTTTGAAAAATAAACATTTGTTCGTTCAGGGGTAAAAATAATATTTTTACTATTGACACGTGCAATGTGTTTTCAGACTAAATAAGATTGAATGCATAAACAACGAAAGATTAGTATTTTAAAGGTAGGCACGTGTTAATGGAGGAGAAAGTGGGAAAAATTGTGATTAAAAAAGGCAGGCTTGTGAAGAATGTAATACATTCAAAAACCAAAGAAAGAGAAATTAAGAGTTGGTCTGTTCGATGAGCAGGGAAACTATCGACACCTACATAACTCGGTTGTCACAGTTCCAGAAAGAAGGCTGTGGAAAATGATACAGTGGAATATGGCCATTGAGAGTATTTAGTGCAATATTGTAAAATTGTTCTCATACTCATCAGGGCCAGACTAAACACTATGCTAACGTGACATTTATGTTCTTAAAATAATTTTTTAAGTAATTAGGCTGCCATTAACTTCTAAAGCTGCTTAGTTTCTACGTTGTGGGAATCTGTAAAGTGTTTGAAAATAGGTTTCTAGAGTAATATTGTTATATTTTCAGTAAAATCGGGCAATTACTTTAGCGATGAGAAGTTAGAAGTCTATTTCTCTATGCCATCTTGCACTTACCGGAGAAGGTGCTTGATGAAATATTGTTTTTCCTCCAACCGAGAATTAAATTTTGTGCAGAGCTTAATGGTGCACAGTCGTCGAAAAATACAGTATGTACGCTAGTTGGCAGTAGTATTCCAATCAATAGAAGGAAATCAACCGTGGGCATCTATTTATGTTTACCCTTGGAATGGTAATACATGTAATAAAAAGTTGTCCAGAATATCCCGGGATAGCTGCTCAAATGATCGCTGAGGCATTCTCTTGCTTGACTCTTGAGTGCTCGTGCGTGTGAGTGCCAGGCTGCCCATGGAGTTCTGTGGTGCACAAATTCTGACATTGGTAGGAAACAAAGTAAACAAAACTATGACTGATTTAATCGAGCGGTATTTTTCCATTCCAGTATTGTATAAGTTTAGTGATCAATACCTTACTTCCTTTGAAAGATTGTGTTGAACTTTTTGTTGGCAAACATAAAAATTGGAGCTGTTCCAAAAATGTTTGCTTTGCGAAGCTTGTTTCGGACTCTTCTTGCCAAAATAGTTGTATTTATATTAGTTTTGAGACCTGATATAACCATTACCGTAGTAGTTCTATAATTTTTGACGACAGTTATTAATAAAATCTGTCATTTCTGTCTGGTAACTGTTCGGAGAATCCTCACGTCTCTACTCGCTATCTCTCGTTGTGCGCCTTACATTTCAATGGCAGTCATTGCAAACTCTTCTCATATCGAATACGAATGATTCGTCCTGAAAGGGGACCCATTCATTTATGCGGTAACTTATTTTTTGTCTAGTAATTTTGCCTGTGAAACCCAAGCGTTTATATTTTGAATGTTGAATTAAAAGGTTCTAGTTATTATACATAAGCTCTACTGACCAAATATCAGTGACCTGCTACTAACATTGTGCAGGACCTCCACGATCACGAATAATAGCGGCAACTCAGCGAGGCATTGAGTCTACAAGTGTCCTAATGTACACCTCGACGATTACGCTTGCATTAAGTGGTCTCGTAGTGCGGCCACAGTATGTACGTAGGCGATCTTCTTATCTAACTTGTCGTTCTATATATAGATGGTCCCAGAAATTTTCGACCGGATTCAAGTTTGAGGACTTCGCTGGTGAGGACTTAGCTAAATGCTTGAGACATCGTGAATGACTATCATGGCAATTTATGACAGTTCTAGCCCAATGGATCCGGCAGTTGTCAATCTGAAAGATAGGCAAAGAAACATGCCTTTCTTCATTCAGATATTGTGCAAATAGCAGGAATTGGTTGCCTAGTAGCCCAATGTAGCCCAATGTGCATCAAAATGGTTCTGTTTGACGCCTCGTCCAAAGGACCCAATTCTATGTAATTGAAACAGCCCCAGAATATGGCAGACCTTCTTCCTCCTTGTCTCGTCCCTTGCACACAGGCTTCGTAGGAGGCTTCCACGAGGTCTTCTCTTCGATGGACATGAGGGTGAGCATCATTACCATAGAGACAGAATAGTGATCCATTTGACCACATGACACTTCTCTACTCCTTTCCAGCCTATTCCGCTTGGGCATTTGCCTAGTTTAAACTAGTGGTCGTGTGGGCAGGAATTAAGATCGGCCGTTTACGAGCCATTTTGATCCATATATCCATTGCATGGAGTTCCCTTCGAAGAGTTCGTTCAAAAGCAGCAGGAAATGAGCCATCATTGACATTTCGAAGCAGTTCCATCCTTGATGCAAAGTGATTTTGGTCAACAATTCGGGGCACACGCGTACGGTCCCTACCGGTTAGAATTTTCTTCCGACCACGATTTTGCCTTGAATTGCGGTATGTATCGGATTGTTTCCATTGATGGTAGATCCGCATGAAACACCAGCGAGTTCTATTACTTCCTTCACCGGATGTCCCTTAGCCCGACAAAATGCAACAGCCTCTTTTTGCCATTCCGAGACGTCTTGCTTTTGTCCCATCGTTGTTGAACTGCTAAACACGAGTCTATATCTTGCCAGCTCTAATTGAAGACTACCGTCTTTTTAGTTCTTGCATATACCCCAAACTTTGACCACAGCATTGATAATCGATTGATGAACGTAGTAGACAATAGTGCTCGAAAAACAATAAGTGACCAATTTTATTGCCCGGCGAGCTTATGAGGGAGAATGCTGTCACAGATACCATTAGTTACACTAAGCCAATAGGGTTAAAACGAATAAATGTTTAATATTCAAAAGGCTTTCTTGGTATTTTGTTGGATTTTGCTGTGATTGAAATAGAATAAAAGCATGAGTGGGAAAGAAGAGAGAATTTCCAGAGTATGAGTAATTCCATTCGTCTTTCGTAACTATTGAGTACTAATTTACGGAAGAGAATAAAGAAATTATTTTGGAATTCGGTCAAGGTTTTCTAAATCTTGTGAAAGACCAGCAATCACAGTTGATGCTATTGTTTAGGAAATTAGCATTCCGTATAGCTAGCGTATTTTATAATCTCATTCTCATTTAAGGTTTAACTTCGACATTCCTGAATTTGATCCAAAAAGATATCCTCTGCCATGGAGTACTTAACTTCTCCCTTTATTTTTTACTTTAAGTTGACCTATGTAGGCGATGTTTCCAAGTACGATATTGTTTCGGTTTGAAAAACAGGTCGATAAATGTTATATTGGAAAGAAAAATACGAATAAATCATTTTCCGAAAAGCATGAAAATTGAAGCAGTCAAAGCAAATATTCCGTTAAAAAGATGTGTTGCCAGTTCCAAGGGTTATGGAGGCAGCAAATGTATGCTTTTTATCGACTCCTAGAATGGTATTGATTAACCTAAGCCACTGGAGGGAATCTTGAAGAATTTCTTGAAGACTACGACTGAAGAAGTTGCGGAAAGCTACAACGAAAACTCCTCAGATGCATTTTTTATGTATTAAAAACTCGAGAGAGTATGGGCAAAGTTCAGTGCAGAGTTCATCTTTCAATATCTGAAACTCTAAAAAATATTCCACTGAAAGATGAAGCTGATCCTAGTTAATAATTGCTTTCCTGCATTATTTAGGCAATATGTATTATTTGGAACTCCAAAAAATGTTTCATTGAAAGATTAATCTGATCGTACTTAATAATTGTTTTTCGTTATTATTTAAGTATCATAAATTATTGGTATTTTCTTTATGAGAAGCGTTTTTTTGAAAAATTAACAATAATTATGATAATCGACGCATCATATGCGTAACTTTAACTTCATTCTTACGAAACTGGGCTATTTTTCTTAAAGCTTATCCTCAATTCCTTAAGCTTTGATTCATTTTTTCAAAGGTAGTTAGAAAATATAATACACAAGCTTGGAAATTTTTTGTACAGTATAGAATGCTAACAGTTTATGTTTATAGAAAAAATCGACAATGTGTAACATTATGCTAAGCTTATATCTTTTTTTAGTGGATAGATTATATTCTTTAAGCAGTGAAAGAATTAAATAACATAAATTTACGGGTACAGATACTCGAGGAAGTATTCTTAATCGATGAGAGTACGTCAGAGAGCGATGCAGAAAGTTATATTGTGTCACGCTTTTCTGTCATTTTTGACATTACTTAGTGCATAGAAGGTAAATGATTGGTTCATCCAAAACAGGTATCAATTTAAATAATTTCATAGCAGGAACACGTACGATAATCCATGAAAGCAACGTACAAAAATGTCAAACAAAAATGAACCTTTATTTAAAATGATTGCGAAGTGACGCTCAAAATCCTTATAGGAATTGAGTTTTGCATCAGAACTTGTGTGTGCACCAGCGAAGTGCGATAAAATTTATTCGAAACTACATCAACACAATTTTAAATACTTGCGAAAAGAAATCCAAGCTCTTGCATTAAATTTAAATGTATGGCAGATTTTGAATGTGCAGTGTCAACTTTCACGATTAGTTCATCGATATATCGGAGAACTAGAAGATGCAAGTCATTGAATGTTCTGGAAAATTGGTCGTCATCTCGAGTAAATTATTTTGATGTATTAGTTTCTGTTCTTGACGTTGACAAACGTCGAAATTCTTCAAAGAGCGTGTCGAGGCGACGTTTACATGAGCCCACGTGGTGCGTTATGCGACCGAACTCCCCAAAACGTCTATCTCGACTGTCGCTCCGGGGGTGGTTGTTCCAACAGAGTCAGGCCAACATGTTCCGTGCCGATGATCAGTTTAACCTTTCCTTACAGAACCACAGACTCTGTGTGACGGCCATTTTAATAATATATGCCACAATAATTCTGAACTGACTTACTCGATAAATTGTTGAAAAAGTACATGGCATTCATTGCGTGTAATTATCCTACATAAAACTTGCTGTATCAATGAGCTAAAGAAAGAAATTAACGTGTTACAGTGTCAATTCATTGCGGGTAAGAGTGGACCATGCCTGCATGATTCTTCTATGAGCGGAAGGATTCATAAGCGCACAGTTTTCTTTGTATCATTGCTAAGGTTCGCATTCTGCGCCACATTTTGAGTCGACTTTCACTATCAGGACGAGACGCGGAAAAGGTCGGACTGAGGGACACACGCTTTTTCACGCTTGGCTTTGCCTCTCTTGCAACGGTCAACTGGAGCGCCACAATAAGACTTGTTGTTCTGGGGCCCGCACAGCGCAGCGACGTCAGTCGCCAGACGCTGGGCTCTCTGATTTATGGTCCTCCAACTCTGGTCCATCAATATTTCACTTGTCGATCAGAGCAAAATTCACGCCAAGCAAGAATGAGACGCACGCCCTTAACTTTGGGTCACGAGTCGACGGACTAAGGTTAAAACTTTTTGCTTGGCTCACACCTTTGCTGTTTATTGTACCTGTACGACTCGGCTTGAGGACGTGGCAGGGGAACGAAACGTATTGCCAAGCGTGGACGACCGAATCAATTGTGGAAAAAGGAAAAAAGTTTTCAATATTTCACTTTCAATACTCGGCCTTTACTACTAGTGTGAAATTATACTCATGCAAATTCTATAACAGCCTCAATTGTGTACAGAAAATTTAGAAAAATGAATATTCCCTAATCGAATTGCTAGATTATTGAAGATATTAAATGCACGAGAGACGTTGTTTCAATGCAAACTGGGACGAGATGATTCATATCTGGGACGAGATTATTTGGAGCGTGCAGGAAAGGAAGAAGAAAGATTGCTTCCAATTCTGTATCGTTCTTAGTACTGTACTGCCTTCAGCGATGAAATCGCATAAGCATAAATTATTATCCAAACATATCCAAGTAAAATACCTTTAAGAATGTGCAAGACAACTTTCAAAAAATTTAATAAATGAACCACCTTACCAAAGGTCACGTTGAGCAACTCGACAATAAATTTATGTTGTCGTTTAAGCCGCCAGCACTAAAAAAAAGCGGCTTAGAAATCATTTATTGAAGGTCGCATTTAGTGAGACCAACCGAAGTTGAACGCGTCGTAGGTTAAATACTGGGGGGGCTTAATTTTAATTCTATGCTCATCTTGAAGAATTCAGTCTCATTCTCTGATTTTGAAGTTATATTTACTGGCAGTTTTCCAGCTTAATCATGTTTCTACCCCATAGTCCAACTACGAAAAGATTGTTGCTACAGTTCTTAACCGTAATCGTCATTCGCAAGTTGTATCCTTAAATACGATTATTACTGGGTAGTTTATGATGAACATTCCATCTTTCCGTTGTGGTTAACAAATTAAAAGAAGCTGAGACAACGAAATCTTCACATCAAAGACAACGTCTTTTTGTATTTGTTTTGGTACTTTTCGTTTTTAGTCTCCAGTACATAAACGAGAATAGAAATGGAGGAGCATAAAGATGCGTTCAAAAAATTGATATTCATATGGGAACTGATGAAATGTATGCAACGAATTTATACATACACACCGGGCAAAAATGTATTGCTTTGGACCTGAGTGGCTATTTATTTGATCTATGGTTGGCTACCGTTATAAATCCTTCATGGAGGAAATATGACGTGGTGTATTAAAAATATTATGTTATTGAAAAACGGATGCTCAAAACTATCACTTTTTAGTGTTCAACTTACCGTTCGTGCAAGGGCAAAACACCAAAATAATATCCCAATTAACACAACATGAGGTAAATAAATCGATGAAATTGAAAATGAGCGCTGAATCGAACATATTTTCGGAACATCTTGGGATCGTGGAATTCTACAGCGTGACTGCAATAATTCCAGCAATAGTATTATTGTCAACGATAGAAACAGTAAAAAATAACAACAGTTGTTTGAAACTCTAAAAAACAGCATTAGAAATAGTAATTACTCTACAGAAAAATGAAATATGCAGTATTCCTTTCAGTAAACACAATAACGCCTCACTCGTTGTAAGAACATTCGGTATTCGTTCCCATAGTTGATAACTCGAACGTCCGTCTAGGTATTTTTCCAGCTTCTCACAGCATTTCATGTTTCGTTTTGAGATGATGCGTGGCTGCGGCCGGACTGCCTCCCTAGCTGACCTTTATTAAAATTCAAGTCGATATTTTAGCTCGGGATGGCGGAACGCAAGTTCTGGAGGCGAAGACAAAATCCTCCATAATATGATGTTGGTGCCGTCCTAGTGCCATGAGTCGCAAGTTTGGCGGCACACTTGACACGATTTACAGGCGAAATGAAACGAATTACGCGACTGTACCCCCGGGTGGTGGCTTCCCTTCCATGTATTTTTTATCTAAACCTGTGCAAACACGCTCTCGTTTGTTGGTGTGACAGATCAAACAGACGTAAATCCCAAGGCAAATCTCGCAGAATTTAACCAGCAGAATACTCGAAAAAACAAGAAGTTAATTGCTTCTTAAAGAACTGACTTATGATTCATGAAAAATTGTGTCAATTGTTAGGTGTAGATTTGCGTCTGAAGCTAAACAGCAAGTGCCCGTTCTCACACCAGGCTCAGGTCGACGCAAAGCATGGTAAAGGTAGGGAGTCACTGCTGGAGCCGTTGCGATTATTTACGACGCCGTAAGTGTGTCGTCATGCTGCCATGGCAGCTTAGGGAGAAGAAGATCTTGAGAGGGCCGAACAAGCTCCTTACAAGGTTACCATCTGTTTCTCCCTTGCAGATCAGCAATATACAAGCTCACCTGATATGTATCGCTCTCAAGCCTTCACTGTAAACAGGTTCCACGCTCGTCCATTTTAATCATGAATTTGCAAAAGTATAATATGGTAATTCAGCCTTAGGGTGAGTAAGAATAAAATTTTACTTCTGTTTAGAAGTCCGTAACCCTCCTTCAAATTAGGAGCCTGTATTCTACAATGAGCGTATAATTTTTACCTATTAAAAATATTTCTTCGATACATCCTATGGTTTTCGTGGAAAGTGCTTAGTAAATTCATACAATAGCAAGCACTTAGGTACGGAACGCGGAAAATGAACGAAGAACGGTGGGAACAACAAAAATTTTTTACTATCTTGTGTAGAATATTCGCAAAGTTTGCTTTGAAGTGTAGTTAGAGCAACGAAAAAATTATTTACAAAGTCGTTCAAATGTCCTATGGAAACAAGAGATTCATGCCTATGAAATAGAACAACTTCTTTGTGTTGTGTTGCTCTCATAGACTTTAAAATTATTTTAGAAATATTAACGGGGATTAAAACTAACGTTTGGGCCCGTAATTGTTGTTATAAAATGAGTTTGTCTTTGCCTGCCTTTCCGTGAAATGGCCCTGGAAAGCAGTTAAGTATTCATTGCTCGGAGTTAGAGCATGGAAATTTTATCAGCTGATAAATTTATCAGGAATTAAGCAAAGATATTTTACAGGATATTGTAGCTTGGGATGGTTGGCTAATAAATAATGAATTTTTACAATGTCCTATTAATTTTAAATTTTTAAACTTTAGCTGTAAAGAGTTGGCTGTCTCTTGCAACATTGCTAAATGTTCTAGTAAGTTGTGCTTATGTGGCAACATTATAATAAAATGTGAAGATGAGTTTACCAATAATAATATGATGAAATGAGATTAGGTTGCTCTATTTGTTTTAGTTGTTCGAATTACACAATGGGAAATTTGTAATTAAAAACATGGTCACAGTGTCTCTAGAAATATCATATCATTCATCTTCTATCCTAAGCTTTGATGGAAACATTTTTAAACGTCCAGTTGTGACGGAATTTCGGACACAACTGCGGGAATGTTGATTATCCCAGCTTCAAATTTGTTTCATCCATTTTTGCCGTAGGATTGTTGATTCATATAACTCAGGAAATTTGTCTTGAACAGAAACAAAAAGGACAATGGCCTCGCAGAAAAGCCTTCGTTCCATGCAGAAACAAATCGCACAGACGTAATCCCAAGGCATATCGCGTAGAATTTAAATGACAGAATACTCAGAAGCAAAACTGAAATCGCACATTTCAAAAACTAACTTATAATTCATGAAACTTTATGAAAATTATCAAACTAGGATTTTGAGGTAGCAACTTCAAAGCTTTTCAACTTTGAGAGTTATTTACGTTGGTATGGAGTATAATAGAATTAGGTTACTTTGTATTCTAAGTCACGGAGTTGTTTGCCAGCGTTGTTTTCTTGCTGTGCGTGTGTTTCTCGTGTTTGTGTTGAATACAAACGTATCACATGTAGTCCTGGCTAAAGTTTTTTTTGTTATTGAAGGACGTTCTGGGTAGCAACTGCACAGCTCATGATGGCCGAACATTTTTTCAAACCAAATGTATGCAACTAACCAAAACTGTTGAAGCGAATGGATCATTTTCACGCTTTTCTCAGCAGCAGAGGGGCCGAGTTCGGAAGACAAATCTGTATCTCGCTGTCAATTATCGTGGAAAGGTTTGTTTCACTATTTGATCCTATAATTAAAGTGGAAATTGAAGACACAGAACCTGAGCAAGATTTTCAAGATGATGTATGAAACTAACTCTGGGCGTGCATCGTCCCCTCACTGATCTTATCGTGTGCGTATTGCCCTCTCACGGCCTAGTGCTGGTGCCCACTTAAATATTTTGAAAATGTTTGAGCCTTTATGCCCTGGCCACACTAGGGTGCCGCCGCCTCGTGTGCATGGTGTGCCTTCGCATATCCGCGAGCTGTTGAAT
>VOMN01080804.1:0-45517 GCA_014899125.1 Orchestia grillus
GTCCCCTTTTTACTATACTTACCGCCCGGCTCATAAATGCCCTATCAATAAGTTTACGATAAACTTCTAAAAGTGTTTTATTTCCCCTCGGAGTATCCTTGGGACACCACGTGGCCTTCTGCCCGGCCGAGAATCGCTACCAAATGCACTGCTTACTAGTGACAGAAATCGTTGAAATAAAGAAGTAGGTTTCCAAAACTTACGCTAGCTCTCACTCAGAAACAGTAATAGGAAGAGATATTTCTCCGCCTGGTGAGCTCTCAAGTTTCCATACTGGTGGTAGAAGAGACATATTTTCCGAAAGCTACCAGTCATAAAAAATAGTGGTTTATTTTTGTATATCGGCCTATCAAATAAGATAAGTCACCTACCTTCATCATTTTGAAAACGAGAGCTCCTGCGGCCCAGAAACTTGTCGTTATATATTTGCCCTGAGTGAATGAAGCACGTTTTCCTCAAAACATTCTTAATTGATGTGTATAGTATGATTTACAGTTATGATTTCAAAGCATTTCAACTTGAACAACGCGCTCTATATGCTGTGAATTGCATTAGGGAAGTGGTATTGCCTCTGGTATCCCATCAGTTTGCGAAAAAAAGATCAGATGATATATTTAACTTTTCACGGCAGCTACTCGAGTGCCTCAATCCGCGTGACTGGACGGAAGCTGCACAAACATGGCTGCGCTCTGCTGAATCTGCCGGCCTTCATTCGGAAAATATTTTAGAATTCGGGGGAAGAGATTCTGAGTAACTTCCTAATCCATACAACTCTCTCACAAACCTTATACCTTAATGACGACCGGAGCTGTCAGACTAGAAGGCATTTTTTTATTTCAAAATTTTCTATAGAACAAAAAATGTTTCGAATTAGGTATTTTATTACACTATTCAGCCAGACCTGTCTCAGTTATATGTACTTAATCTCATGGTCCATAACTTCAGAAGGGAGAACTTTGCTGCATTTGCGACTTAGTAAGAGTTTTGTTGCCCATAGCTAGTACTTAATTTGGTACATATATTACAGTGCTTCTCCTATATATAGTCAGCATATGATCGACTTCAATAAGGCAGTTGGGAATAATTCCTACAGTGGAAGGTGGCCTCTTCCGGTGAGAGCTCTCTTCAGAATTACATTTTCAGGAACCAAAATTTTGCTCAAAAAAACATTCAGCCCTCCCGATAGATACGAGTATAACTGCTGATTTAATATTAACTGAAAAAATTGCGTTTCACCAGTGACGTCGAGCCATCAACAAATTCTAGTAAATGTTGAGAAAGTAAAAAACACGCAAATGCGAATAATCAACATAAATCGAAAACTCGTAAACATGTAATTGGTGAACATTATGACTACTTTTTACACGCTTGTGCCCACAATGAAACTCAATCACAGAACAGCAATATGATCAGAGCAGGTCCCTCACTGTCGAAATAAGTTTGAGCTGGACTTTTTCTAACTTCTCAGCCCTCGTAGAAATTCAAAACTTTTTAACCCTGCATGCATTCGATAAAAAGCGCTCATGAGGACAGAAAGTATTAAAAAGAAAGAAAACTCTTTTTTCAAATCGAATGAAGCCCGTACGCAGACGCCTCATGGCTCTTACTGAACAATGGGTCTGTGTGAGAAATTCTAGAGCCACAGCTATTATTTTCTTGCCTCTAACTCACTATTTTTTATTCGTGTGCCACCCTCCTATCGCTAATGAAGCTTCTTTTTGAGAGAAAAACTCGCAGTACCTTCAAGGCTAAGGTAGAAAACATGCCGAACCGTAAATTCAAGTAAATTGCATCAAAGTTAAAGATTCTCAGATTTCTTTTAGGTGAATTCAATGTTCAGAACAATTATTTTCACGGAGAAAAAATTGTGCACGTGCCAATTACAGTGACCTGAGTAGAACAACCTGGATGTAAATTACAAGGCGAACAAGATTTCCAAGATTTCTGATATTTGCGCTCTTGTTGAAACACACAAAAAAAATCCCCACTCCTGAATATTGCTGTGCATATAGAAGATAAAATACAACGTAGGAGAAATATTGAGGATGAGTAAAAAATCTATGTTTGAGTGTTATTTCAACTATCTTTTCAGCCCCCCAAAAATGATTGAAAATAAGTTTTATCGGTCATTAGATGTTATTGTAAATTCTGAACAGTTTAATATACCGTCTACGCGTCAGTACTTCTTTGCAATTTAAGTCTAAGAAAAACATTCTCCATGAGGGTCATCTGTTATTTACAGGACTTTTGTGACAAAGAAAAAGTATTTTAACGAATTATGTTCTTTCAAATCGACGAGTGATTTCAAATATAGTTTCATACATTAGAAACAATCTTGGGGGCTTTGTTATGATAGCCACTTTAGCGAGACAGATATTCACACGTATACTAATGCTCAAAAGTATTCAGCCAAGTTAATTTTACCACTGAAGAAAAACTGACAATATACAACACGTATAAGGACAATGAACAATTGTACAAATACAAAACAAGTGAAGTAACATATTTTAACTTATCAAAGGTATGGAATTGAATTACCTTGGAACGATTCCAAACACGGGATCCGTTTGGGTCTACATTCCACTGGCTCCAAACATTGCCAGGCAGAAATGCTGTTCCACTCATTGCACTCTGGTTCCCACAGCTCCTCTTTGTTAAAAAAAGTGTTACCTGATAAGCAATGAAAAATTGCACTCCATATATTCTTTCTTGGAATTGGGGGCTGAACACATCAATTAAGTGATCAACATCCTATTTTTCACTCATTTCAGCTGTGCGTGCGGGGACATCGAATCTTGAAATATGATGTTTTCTGACACTCCCAATTCCTGGATGCTAGGCAGTAGTCTTTCGTTTAGGATTTTGATACCTTCTTTTGCATTTAATGGGTTGTCAGTTTGCCAGCACCTGCAACATTAAAGGATCCCCACACAATCGTCCCTCCCCATCCACGCTTCCTGTTGTTTTGATGCAACTTGGCAAAAAAAAAATTCACGTGATCTTCTACTGCAGTACTCAGGGGCATCACTAAAAAATAAAATCACTCCATCCGACTTTCTCCACCCCCTTGGAATATTTCATGTCATAAAGTGAAGCAAATATTTTCCTTTGATGACTATATTGTTTATTAAGAGCTTCTCGGTACACTGTTTATATTGAATTCAAGTTCTTGTATTCTTCTTGCAACTGTGGTTTTCTAAAGTGTATTCCTACTTGCTGTTTTGAACACTTTCGAGTAATCCACAATTTTTTTTTCCAATCTTTCAAAATAGTCATTTTAGTGTGTTATAGTCATCCTTGACTGTTGAGGCTTGGTGGCTTCACGGTTGCCAAAGATATTCCCACTTTGTTTTTCTAAAATGAATATTCTTGTAAGGCTTATTTGATTATTAGTCATTTGAGTCATTTGAGTAAGGATTCATCATATGATAAGACAGAAATAATCTGGAAAATTAAACCTGATTTATTCAATTTGCTTAGCAAAAGAAAAAACGTCAAAACATTTTGTTTTCACCTGAATTCTCCTCTGCTCCCTCTGAAGATTGATTTGAGGGCCACAACTCACCTTGTGCATGATTCCGTAATGCACATATCATTACTAAGTCCACTGGTGGCTTGACGAAACGTCGAGAATAACACGAGGTCGTAAGATTTTTCGTCTTCACAATTAGGCGTGATTCCCTGACTCCTTTTATAGGAAACAGTATCAAATGTTCATTGTTCCTATGAAACTTTACTCTAGTGTGATACGTGTTTCATTCTTATTGCTGGAATTGTATCAATGAAAGGGATATTCGAAAGTTCATTGATCTGATTACAGAAGCAAATTTATAGCACTAGAATTACTTTTTTCATTTTGGTTAGGTAAAATGAAATGGAAAATTGCGGCGTTCACCTCTGGAACATGAAACAATTGGGATTCTGTTCCATTATTTAATTACATTTGATTAATTTTAAAAGTTATTTACATTGAAAGATATTCCTTATCTAAAAAATTAACTTTCATAAAAGGTCACAGGACAAAAGCCGTTTTCATTTAATGCACCTAAGCATATCATAACACTTATTTCTAACAAACATCGACTATCAATTATTTCACGAACAGAGCTTGTATTCAAAAATCGAATTCCAAACTCTGATGGCTGGAAACCCAGTAGCTTTGAAAACTGCGACATAATATTTTCAGTATCTGCTAGGCCCTAGTCGCCCCTAACGAGGTAACTTAGCAGCACCAAACTGATCGCAGTCACGAGTTTTGTAGTCAGTGTCACTACAGAGTCTGTAGTCAGAGTGATGTCTTTTCAGAGTGATGTCTTTTTGAGTGATGTCTTTTTGACCAAGAGAGAATAAGATATAATTGAATATCGAGATGGCAATCTAAAATGGAGGAGAAATGCGTAATATCGCGTATTGTGTGAGGAAAGTAGTAACTGCTACGTGGAGAAACTCACGAATCACAGAAAATGTTGAGTTTTAGTTTTAAATAAAAATGACGCTCAAACTTGAAATTATTAGATAAGTGGGATTTGATAAATTTAATCATTAAATTGAAATCAGTAACCACACGAGTAATTTACAAATAAAAATTCTAATATTATCAGATCAAACATTTTACGAAAGATAAAAAACTTAGTCATTCGCCAACATGAAAGGATAATGTTTCGTCAGAGCAGCATTACCCAGCTCGTACTTCCCGCGCATTTGTTTAAACAGCAATTTATCTCACCGAATTGGGTATGTTGTCGATATAATCAGTCTTTAAATTTTTCTTACGCCTTTTCCCTCATATTGAATGTTTTCACGATTGATTTAAGTATCAAAAGAAGCTTGAAAAAAAACTCATCTAAAAAGCCATTTGAGCGTTTTCGTCGAGCAAACAAGTCTTTTTTGAATGCTACGTACAACCCAGTTACTTTTTTCTCTGCGGGGAACATTGCAGTTTGGTGACACTTATAGAAGCTTTCCACACATGATCTCAATTGTTAAAGACCAATACCAGCCAAGTACTCGAGCTCAAGTTTTCGTATACTACATGACCACCGCGAGAAATAACGATGGTGACCACGGCGCTCGACCACCGGGAAATGAATCCTGTTAAGATTACAGCGCCGATCCAATAATGCAGCTTGCCCTGCCAATTATCTCCATTATTATCATGTCATTCTTACCAATGCTACTCATCTTGTAATTCATCCCATATTGCTCAGTCCGCAAATATTTTCAATCCAGCACGCTTTATTTTCAGCCCATTTCATAATTCAACCCTAAAAATGACTCTGAAATCCTCAGTTCCCCCGTCGGAATTTTGGTATCAAAATACGCACGAATAATTACATATCGACCTTGACAAACAAATTAGCGAGTATCACGGCAAGTGCATCTTTTCCTCGTGTTATTCCCTCCTTTTGACTTCCACGGCAATCTCCTATGATTTATTTGAACTGAAATTCCTTTGAATTTTTCGTCACGGTGCAGTGAGTTTCTACCCCGATTTCACGTTCCTCTGCGGTAGCGATATTCCAGCAATTTAGTTTTTAGAAAACCTTGCGTATTTACAGCAGCCAGGTATTTGGTACAGGCCTTGGGGCATGCGTGAGACAGCGACAACACTTTTTAGGGCCGGCTAAAGAGAGGCATGATGTCGATCTCCAAACAAGGCGAGAATATTCCCGTAGATTTCATGGGCGTTAGGAACGATACTGCTGTCGTAACGTAGACTCAAGGTCGACATAACTCCCTCGTAACTTCCTCCTTAAGTCTCTACTCAGAAGCGCTTCAATGGACGAGTCCTTTTCTGAACTTCACTTCTTAAAAAATATTTTACGAGAATTTGAGCTTCGTGAATCACTGTTAAGTTCTCATTGTCGCTCTCTCGCAAAAGCTTTGAAAAATAGGCTAATGAATACCTTATCTCGTTGAACTTCTTTACCAAAATTATTACGCTTCCATCAGGAAAAAGGGAAACTATTCACTGTTCGCAGGACATTTTTTGGGGTTTTATTTTTTTAGGCAAACATTTCGAAAAATTATGAAAATAACAAATGTTGGCTGTACTTTTTCCCTTGGCAAATAAAGAAAACACGAACCAATGAAAAGACATTTTCCTGTAGAGCGTTCCGTGCCGTGGGTTTCGCGTTTGGAAAAAAATCTAAGAGAGCAACGATAACGTAGACACCTAACAAAAAATTTGGAATTTAAAATTTCAAACGTATTCACTGTATCTGTTCAAGCATACGTTAACAAAAATGGAATATTCAAATCCCATTATAGCATCAATGGAAACTGCACCTTACATGAATATTATTTCTCAGCGAAAACTTTCCCAAGTCCCCTGCTTGAAACTTTGATTTAACCTTTCTTTTTCGCTCAGCAACATATGATACTTAGCTTTCCTACAACTTTTGTACGTTGTAGAGCTAAAACAAAAAGTATACGGGAAAATTTACCCCAGGTGAATGAGTTTTCCAAGTTTAATTGCCAATTTTATTAGTATTTCATATGTTTGTCCCTCATATTGTCCTTATTGAATCCGCCCTCAAGCGACAATTTGCCACATCAGACTTGAATTTTATCACGAAGGTAGAAATCTATCGTGATAAAGGGGCTAAGGTTTCAAAAAATGTACACACAACAAGTTCAACATGATTGAATAAAGTAACACTGGCAGATGAATTTACTTGTAAAGAATTTTCGATCTGTACTGCGTAAACATGATTCTCTCTCTTTCTCAATGCTTGGTTTAGTGGTACTCATCAATATACTCGTCAGTTAATTGATCGAATAGCATCATATTACAACTTTATTCACGGAGCTTTTCGTCCATGGCTTATTTTGTCATTTCGTTCTAAATTCCTGATAACGAACACATTTCAAAACGAGAGGTTGTAATATATTTCCACCGGACAGCACACAAAACAGTTTACGACACTGAATAGGTAATCTAAGTGTGCTTGTGTCACCCTTGGTGCACCGTCAAATTGAGCCATGTGTTCCAAGGTGATGAATGGGTTGCCGTGAAATGTGCTGCTTTCGATGGCGATTGAATTATCATCAAACACGATGCAAATGAGAGTAGTAAAATGACTACCAAATTTTATGCAGCATTGTATGAAGAGTTGCCACGGTGTGATGATCAATAAATTTTCTTAATGGATTTCAAGTGGTGAAAAAAATAGAGAATGGTTTACATCATGGAACTTAATTCACGTGAGTTTCAATGCATTGATCTTCCCGTGAAAGCGAGTAAGTGCGACTCAGTAAGCTTGGTAGCAGTTTTTAATAAGCAATGACTTAACAATTTATTGACCTAATTAACAGATGATCCTATAGCTGTACGCGCGCTCGCAACTCAATACAATTTACGCTTCTAACTGAGATCAAGTGGGATCAGACACTCTTCGGTTGTGTAGCTATTATTAAACTTTTATTTGTCATTAAACTAGGTAACCAACATAATCCCTGCAAACTTCAAGCGGGGAAAGACCTAAAAAGCTTAAAAGTAGTTTTCACTCCTGTCTGTAATCTCTAATTCTTACGTCGAGTGCATAAATATTATAATCGTCTTAGCACTATTACGAACATTCTTGCTTATTATTCTTATCATTCTTGCTATTATTATCGCACGTTTTAAAACCGAGGCCAGACCATTCAGTAGAACCCAATCCTTCTGTCAGGAGTCACGCAGGCAAGGTTCCAAAGAGCAACACTTAATTAAACTTTACGGGGAGAAGTTGGTATGGCCAGAGACTACCGACGGCCAGAAGCACAAAGTTCTTATTAACATCACATTATCACGATACCTATAAAGGGCACATCGCTACCCTCGAGAGGGAAACAAGCTGCTTCTCTTGTAACTGGTGTAATTGGACGTCTCGTAAATCTTGTTTCAACTTCCTTGCTAAGAAAATAGACCGTCAATGAAGTTCTATATCGTTGATTAGAGAACCAATTCGTATCAGTTAAAAGTTTTGTCTGGATTAAGTTTGGTTTCTAAATTTTTGCACGCCATTAACTTGTCGCTGATGCTGTACGGTACTAGAATTTTCAACGCCTGTCGGTAGCCAAGGAAGTTTAAGGCTTAGAGACAGGACTTCTGGAAATGTCCACACCGATTTTTATTGCAAAATATTCAATGTGATTCAATTGAAACGAACAATGGTCGAGCTCAGAGTGGCACATTTTTCAAGAAAGTGTTCATCCTGAAAAGAATACAGCAGGGTTAACTTGACGTGGGTTTTAAAAATTCACTTTTTTTGGATGGACTTACTCGTATGCGACAGATTCCGTGACAGATTTATCCTAGAAGACAGAGAATGAGTTATTCCAGAGAAATATACTCCACACAACTGAAGACACAGCTCAGAGTTCCACTCACTCGATACATCAACATTCGAGTCTCCTTCCTGCATCTCATGGGTTAACACGGTGCTGATACCTGAGCCACATGATGCTCCTCAATCTAACGTTCATAAAATAAATCAAGATAATATGATTAAAAGTTCGGCCGCTACGTTGCCCTTCCTCAGGCAATCATAATTTAATCGATCGCACAGGTGGCGTGTGAGCCAAGGAGGCGCTGTGTTGCCCCCACGAAGGCTGGGTACAGCCGCGCGTACCTGCTGCAAGCGACGCCAAAAAGTGAAAACGCATTGCTCCTCTAAGAGATTGCCATTAATGTAAGAGCGTTATCCCTTTCACTGATAAATACTTCCAACTGTATATTTTTTTCATGAGTCTTATGTCTATATCGAAAATAGAGAAAGTGAGGTATGTTCATTTACAAAAGAGGAACACTATCTCATTTTTGCAGTCTTATTTTTGTTTGTACCCGATGGCAGCAATAAATCGTCATAAGTCTTTACTCTTGTAGTAAAATACATGTTGTTTGTTTACAATTACAGTAAATGGAACATATCATATCACTGGATTTACATCTGAATAAAATGGATTCGAGAAACACTTGAACGCTTTTAAAAGTTAAAAAGCACTACATTTCACCTTATTCACTTCGAAAATTTATTGGAAAATTACCATCTTCTAATTGTCAGTCTTGCATTTTTACAATAGTCTGTCGTCATTTATCGACGGCAACATGTTTGCCCAATTTTTCTAATTCTGCAAGCGGCAAAAATTTTCCAAAGCTCAGAAATAAGAATTAAAGCAAAGCACGATTTCATTGTTTGCTACATAAACCTGAAGGGAATAATGCCGAGCAAGGATCGGGAGCACCTGTGGTTCGTGAGCCTTGTTTTACTTTTTAATGAGTGCATCTGGTTACCAGGCACTAAATCATTATATCTTCTCACGATTTAAATCATTTAGTTGTCTCTAAAGTTAAAAAAACGTTGCATAGCTCTCACAGAAATCCATTTACAGATATTTGATTTTCACGGCTTTTTCAGTGCAAAATATTCTGTATTACGGTTACAGTGAACGTTTTGTGTTTTGCTTCATAGGAAAGTCCTTCCGTACGTGTGTTACGAGTACAACTTGGCACGGTATTATATAAAGGCAGTTTTACCGGCGGCCTGCGAACTTTGGGAAAATCCTTTCGAAGCCTGGTCGTGTCATGGGGTCACTGAACTCAGTGGGACTCGGAGACTGCTCCAGTTTTTTCAAGGTGACATAACTCGAAGAATTTCGAGACTAAAAAACTCAAGCCAAGTATAATACTATCGAGCTAAAACAGCGAGAAATTATTGTCTGAAGGTATTAAATGACGGCTTGCGGTGGTAAAGTTGTTAAATGACAGCTTGCAGTGGTAAAGTTATTAAACGATGGCTTGCGGTGGTAAAGTTATTAAACGATGGCTTGCGGTGGTGAAGTTATCAAATAATGGATTGTGGAGGTAAATTTTGTTTTTCCAAGACTCAGTCTGTTATCATAAAATTCGGAAACTATTCTTGACTCCTCTACATTGTTTCGATAGCTGAGGATATGCCTAATGTAACTGAGCTCCACGGATTTCTTCTTCTCCAAAATTTAGACCGTTGTCGCATTTAGATCGAGCACCTAAACTTCGCTTTCTGACGATATCACCATGTCAAGCAAATGCCATGTCGATCGAACAAGTGTCACGTCAAGCAATTATCACTTCAAACAATGGCCACGTCAAGCAATTATCACTTCAAAAAATTGCCACGTCAAACAATTGCATGTCAAACCATTACCATGTCGAACAATTATCGTATGAAACAATTGCCATGTCAAACAATTGTCATGTCAAACAATTGCCTTTTCATGCAGGTGAAATGTCAAACATTTGCCATTTTAAATAATTGCCATATCAAAAAAATTCCAATGTCAAACAATTTTTGAAACCCTAAAAGTCAGTTAGGCCCTATCGTCCAAGCATGCAGTAGTGGATTTAGATATCGCTCTTATCTTCCAAGGACGCAGTAGTGGGTTTAGATATCACTCTTATCTTCTCGAAGTCAGCTAAGCTCTACTTCTACAACCTCAAATTTTCGTGTATTGAGCTGACCAGACCATACCTGACACATGAAATTTCATCGACCTTTTTGGTTTCCGTGAACATCGAGACGTTTAATTAGTGTGCATGTGTTCTACTCTCCCAGGGTTTGATCTATAGTAAAATTATTTAATTTAGAACGACGGATATGTGCGTAAGGTATTATACTCGTAAGTAGCATCCTTATCTCTCGTAGAGAAAGTGACCAGTCAAGTACGATAGGAATTTCGTTTTTTATTGCTTTAGATAGTTTTATTTTCAACTAAGCCAACTTCAGTGTTTTGACCTTCATCAAATCTAATGTGGGTCTACCGTAATGAACACTGTAGTAAATTCCAAATTTCCGTTTCATTTCAAATTTTTTTATAATATTGCATAAGTCGCATAAGGCAACAATTAAAGATTTTTAAAAACGGACAGTTAATACGAACGGTGAATTTTAGCCAACCACTCCTAGTTACCGAGTTAATTTAATATAGAAGCTCCTCCTATCATCCAGCAAACTAAAAATATAAATTTTGCATTTACAGTTCCGATAATTCCAAATGATAAACTTCTGTACAACATACATTAATCCCGTAGTTTGAGGAGAACTTCTGCGTCGTATGCCTCTTGCTGCAGTGAGCTTTCAATATTATTGGTTTGAAATTGGAAAAGACCAGCCTGGCCGCACAGTGCGCTTTCTCGTGGGGCCTAAGCCTAAACGCGAAGGCACCGCGAGGACAAAGCTGCGGAATACACTGGTCTGGCCCAGGTAGGTATCGGAAATATCACTGCCCAGTAATTTGAGAATGCATGGCTTAGGGCGGCTTTGTTGCGAGCATCCAAGAAATAGAAGACCTTCTATTGTGTGCTATCGAGAATCTCAAGGATTTTGCTGGAAAGGTGCAGTCAGCTGAATATTTCTGAGATCCGTAGCGCCTCACGACTATTCTGAGGAATCTATGTAATGCGCAGTATTTGTGAACCATGCTGCTTCTGCTGCAAAAAGTAGAATTATTTTGAGTATACCTGTATAAAAGATTTGAATTGGTGTAAAAAGTATTTGTGCTGTTCTCTGTAACGTCCCACCTGAAACATCCAGAGGCGGATGTTTACCACCAGAGGCGGCGACTGTTCTGCTGTCAGGGAAGGAGGAAATGAGATGCAACATTGTAGCAGCATCACAGTTTGTTTTTTGTGATGTTCATAGTTTTTCGTGATGTTTTTACTAGACTGTAAGCCTTTATTGAAGATAACTTCGTTGAAGATTGCTGTTATTGTACATTTTTCCAATTGCAAACTGCATTTGTTTGCCATCGAAACACGTTTTTTTGTTTTTTTTTTGAAAAATTTCAGAGTGATCGTTATTTAAAGGATTTAAGACTTATTTAAGGCTCACAGTTTTGTGTGTATCATAAGTGGGCTGATAATACAAAGGAAAATGAATTTTATTCCAGCCAATTTTCATTTCCTATATTCTAATAATGCAAAATATATATATATATATTCTTCCTATGAAACTTTGCTTCTATCTTATACTTGCATTATGTTTTATGCTGGTCTTATAATGAAGACAGACAAAGTTGAAAATTCACTGACCTGGCCACAAAAGCAAAGGTGTAGCCTTTAATTAAATAATAGTTTTTCATTTTGTTCATTCAAGAAGAAATGAGAAGTTATGGATTTAGCCCAAAACACTAGAGAAGAGCTAAATTTTGTTACCGAGTGAAACGTTCCAATATAGCATCGTGGACTTCATTCTCCACATTCAGAGTTACCTATTTATCTATGCATACCGTAATATGTTTGCGCCATAAAACATTAGAAATAAAAGAATTACTATTCTCTTACAATTTTTTACTTTTGCAATCAAATTTGCCTTCGCAAGTTTTACTTGTCCAGTCCAACTCTACATTGTCACTTTCATTAATATAATCAGGAATTTTCAATTATTCTTTACAGAGATGCTCACTTCGTATGGCTTATTAATTTTTTGTAGAAGCAAAGCGTTCATTTTTCAACAAATAATTTAGCACCACTGTTAATTGTTTGAAGCGATTCACACTAATTTACCTAATAAGGAAAATCATGCCATGAATTTAAGAAGGAAAAAATCCTGAGTATTTTCAGTCTAAACCAACACAAGCGTAGTCTACAATGGAGCCTTAATAAAGAACGCTTTTCTTTTTAATGAAGCTCATTGAGAAGTCGAAAAATTGCAGAAGCAATCAGGCAGATGATGCTTATCGGTCGGCTCGAAAATTTTCAAAGGAAGCGAAGCTTCCTGCCTTACACTCTCTCGCTCTCCTTAATATTCTGACTTCTTTGTTCAGGTATTTTTTGTCAGAAAAACCTGCTTGGAAAAAAAACGAAGGATTCTGTGCGTTGCATGAGCTCGATAACGTAAAACACATCGACTTAGATTATTTATGGTAACATATCGAGTCGATTAGGATTAAGGTATTCAAATTGTACCCTACCACTCTCAATAATAGGAGAGTTTTTTTTCATTCTTTGTTGAGCTCAAACCCCTGAATTGAAAGTTCATTTATTACTCTGCAGAGTTTGACATTTTTAGCTGTTTTTAAATCTAAGCTGAGCACAGATTTGATAAACGTAGTAAAATTCGTCGTGACCGATTGCACTGCTCTTTCACAGAATCAGTATGTGTGGATGCACGTTGAATTTCTCAACGAATGATGTGAGAATGACTGCGTGACCTTATAAAAGATACACTTTTATACAGGAGAAAATGCTCAATTTTTCCCAGCATGGTATAGCAAGTGAATTGTGCGTCAATATTTTTAAGGAACGTAGTTCATGACAAGCTTCCATTAGAATAGTCACGAAGATGAGGTTTTTAACTTCTAAAATAGTATCTCAAGCTCGATGTAATTCACTTATAAATTATCACCAAAGTTAAAGCTTAAAATGTACTTTACACGATGGCAGCATCTCATTCTGCACTTCTACCTGGCGTTGAATATTTATTTTTTATTCGTACAGTGAAACTTTTTTCAACTTATTCAGGGTGGCCCAAAAGTAAGGTACCCCTCACTGATATCGGTAGCCCTGATACGTTAACTAGTGTTTAGGATACAATTTCTTGGAAGGATACCTCACTTTTGTGCCACCCTGTATATATTGTTTTAAATATGTTCAATTTTTTCACTTAAGTTTATGCTTTAAAAAAGTAGCACATTTTGATTCAAACCGAGAAATTATAAGGTTCTCTTTTCTTCTACAACGCCAATTAAAATATTCTGTAACAGAACCAGTTTTTGTTTTACACTATATTATCCGTACACATGAGCTGAAGTTCCGTGCAATGCAGCCGAAATATCTTACTGGTTTCTCATCAAAATTATTCAAAAAGATGAAAGTACTGAGTAGAGTTCCCTGAGACTTCATTGCCTTTTTTACCAGCTACAAACAAAACGACGGCATCAATAAAGGAAGAAGATTCCTTCAAAAATTTCCGGATTTGAGCCCGTGGGACAGGATGTGTCCACAACATCCGTGGAAGCAGTTGTTTCGAGAAAGTCTACGGGCTTCTGAGGCCCAGTTGCAATAACGCAAAAGGGGGGCCAAGAAATCGCCCCCTCAAGAGGACGTTCCGTGTGTTTGTTCTCAAGGAATCACCGTCTCTTGGTCTCCCTAAAATTCAATTAAATGCCGCATAATTCAGACAGGGAAGTCACTCGGGCTGTGTCGGTGCAGTCGTGGCTCTGACGACTGGACGGACTTAATTTACTAAGGCACCTCTCTCGCTGAATATCAAAGAAAAGCAGCCCAGGCTTGCTTTAAAATGTCTCTCAAAATCTTGAAAAGGAAAAATAAAGAAACGGACGTGGCTGGTTTCTTAATCAGCTCTTTCAGCGCGGGTGGAGCGACTCGACAAGAAGCAGTGAAAGTTTCGTTAGGTTGAGTCGACCCAGTGTGGAGGATTTCTTGGAGGATTTTGCGTCCAAAAATAACACGAAAGCTATGAAAAAATGAAGTTCAATAAAGACTCGACGTTGTTTTTAGGCTCCATGGTTTTGCTCATAAGACATAAACAACTTACTTCAATTATTTTTAGCTGTTTTATGCGTAAATATTGCGCAACTTTCCACTGACTGCTCAAATAAATCTTAATTTTCTAAAATTCAGCCATTTTGTGTAGGGTAGACTATACTAAAAACTCAGTAAACATTTAGTGAACAAAACATCTGTACATAATTCATCAATCCTTTTCAAGGGCAAAACCATAAATAAGCAAAATTCACCGTTCAACCAAAGTATGATGCGTGGCTAGAAATTTTAATTTTTTTTAGCATTTTGTGATGAGAGCGTTGTTTAGAATGGCATGATAGAGAACCATTTCAAGTTGAAACTAGCTTTTGGTTCTCAGTCCGTAGCAGTTCTTTATTTGAACTCTAATTGCAATAAGACTGCGGCTGCTATTGTAAGAAAAACTGGCTGTACTTTCACGTACAATTGTGCTAGGATCGCAACTAGCGTTGTAAGAAAAGCTATCTGCAATCTCACGTACAATTGCGACAAAATTGCATATTGCTTTGCCTGGAAAGCGAGCTGCGGCTTAACGTACGCTTGCAACAAGACTGTACATTGCCTTGTACAAAAATTATCAGCAGTCACTCGTGCATTTGCGATATGACTGTAAGCCTGCAGTTAGCTTAGCACAAAAAGCTAGAAGTTTCATGAAAAGGTGCAACAGTGCACCATTGGTCATGTTCGGGTTAAAACTCGGCTCAGTTTCACTCCGTCTTATAATTATTTCACTCACAGTTGAATACGACACCATACCACGCTAAGCAATTTTCCCCATAAGGTAATCATTCACTTCGAATTCAACTTTCTACTCTCGAATAAATTGGAGAAACTTTTTGGCTATCGGCATTGCGCAATGTGTACACACGAGTACATATGTGGCGTCCTCCTACCGCAACATTCGCAAAATCTGAACTGAACAAGTCGTCTCACGTTTACTCTACATTACCGAGCACAAGTTTCTGAAAACTTCTCCAAGCTTCATTCATGAAAGCTTCTCCGAGCTTTAGAAACATATTAGTATTCAGGAAAGTAATGATAGTGATTTAACGTAGTTTTGGTTGAATTCGTTTTTCCAATGTTGAATTTTGTTTTCAATGATTTTCTCACTGTGAAGAAAGATTTATGTGCCCTATGTAACCATACTGTGCATGCTATAACTACTCGTATAACTCGTTGCCTCAGACAAATAGTCGAAATTTTCAAAACTGACTTATATTTATCTGAACAAACACTAAAGTGTTCAGTAGTTGTATGTGCACAGAAGCAGCTGTGCTGTCAATTCAAGCACATTAAAACAAAACAACCATCGGAGATTCACAAGACTTCGCTATTATGCAATAATGAGAAGTGTTTATACTGGATGTGCGTCTTTGAAGCAAAAATGTTTAAATTTATAACCTGTTGCACCTTACTGACTATCTCAGCGCAGCGCTGCCAGCCGCACACACCAATGAACTCGGGTGGGAGCTTTTACGCACAAGCGTGATGAGATTACTCAATCAAACTTATACACAAGCGTGATGAGATTTCTCAATCAAACTTTTATACACAAGCGTGATGAGATTACTCAATCAAACTTTTACACACAAACGTGATGAGATTACTCAATCAAACTTTTACACACAAACATGATAAGATTACTCAATCAAACTTTTACACACAAACATGATAAGGTCACTCAATCAGACTTTTCTGTTTCTCGATGTTATTATGTTCGATTAGGTTCAGACTTCTCAATGTTTCTCGATGAGTCACGGATCGACAACCACAATTACAACGTAATTACTGTCCCATATAACTTACACATGCAGCGGCTCCCATCTCAAACGTATTCAATGTATTGATCCTCGGCGAGCAGTGATAGTTCGGCAGCTTATGAACGTTGATCTCGGACAGAACCAAACGCGAAACCGCGCAACCGGAGAGGAACATCATGGAAAGCCAAAGTTCGGAGGCACTCGGAGGAGGTATCGGCAGAACTCAGTGGTAGAAGCCCTGTTTTGGCCAAAAGTTGGGGAGTAGAGCGGCAGCAGCAGAAGCTCGGATTCGTTTCCGATAGCATTACTGCTTTACGATCACGGCCCCTCGTACGAATATCGGACGCGTCTAGAGTTTATGACAGCTAGCGGACTGCTTCCAGACACTCCTGTCCCTTTGACTGACTTTTCGCAAGGTCTCGAGGAAATATTTCCGGTATTGTCAAGCGAACATCTCTAGGATATGAAAATTTTGGCCCCCAGCATCGTATCTTGAAATTGAATTCGTCTGATCTGGGAATGACTTAATTAGAAGATGCTACTACCAAATTCAATACAGTGTGATGGATACTTAACCCCGGAGTAAATACACCGTTTTTCGGAATATTTTTATCAAAAATTAATTTATTTCTTTTTTTGACGAAATTCGTCATTCTAATAGTTTATGTTACACATGGTTACGATACCATACCGAAACTGATTCGGTTGGAATCACACGCTCCACGGATAATTATAATTAAAGACTCTTCAGTTAACAAATATTGAGGCTGGCTGTCATTATTGCTGTGAATTGTAATTCGAATCCCAGACAGTGTTCAAGTCCTCATATTGCAACCTGAAGTAAATAGCTAATGTTAAAAGTTTTCGACCGCGAAACTACAGTCTGTAACCTCATGATGAAATGTGGTAGTGTGCCAAAGCTTCTTTCTAAATGCTTCAATATTCTACCTCTAAAATGAGAGATGAGGGTAAAATCGGTGAAAATAATTTAAAAGCTAAACTTGAATTAACCATTTTAGCAAGGAAACAACGATGAAATAAAATTGATTTAAGAGAAAAACAAAAAAATTAATTCATGAATCTGTTTTTGGAAAAATTTGTTGATGTTATACGTTGAAAATGAAATTTTTGACTTCAGTAGTGTGCCCAAGAAATGGGTGTTCATCACATCAACGCGAGTCTTTCATCACATTGGAATCAGTTTCATAGCTCTTAATTCAGTTCTCAATCATTGCAAAACTATAAAGGGGATTGTATCCCTAGAAAAAGTACAATGTAAGCGAAATTAAGGATTCATTAATGCAAAAATACACTTGTGGCCAAAAAAGTGGCATGATTGAAAAATTATTAATAATGAACTAGTTCATCATTAGATCGAATTTCAGTTTGCATTCTCGATTCATGTAGCTTCTAGACCTTTGTGGCTCTAATTTTGGCTTTTATTGAAATAACTCTTTTTTACTGTGTTCAATGTTGATGGAAGAGAAGTGACGGTGAAAGCTCACTCCATTCTTCTCAAGCTCGCCCCATAAATTCTCAATGAGCTTGGATCTAGATATGGACGTAATGATCCTTCAAACTGATGACACAGATCTCAGACAAATTTGACTCTGTGAATGCGAGCATTTTCGTCTTGAAATACTACGTTATCACCGCATAAATAAATGCCCGTTGAAGGTTGAATGTGTTCATTAATAACTTGCAAAAACCTCAGATGACTTTTTTTTGTCATTGCAGAGACTCGCCTATCCTGTCCTGTCAACTCAAACCATTACACTGCCTCCAGATCTCTGACCAGGGGGCACGACGCGGGTGTACGACTTTTTTTGCCATACAATGATGAATAGAAATGGCAATAATTGGATGAAATATTTCAACTGTAATTGAAACTGAATTACGGTTTAGTAGCAGTCTTTAACACCTGAAATAATGGGAGATTCTACCATTCATACTACACCCAGTCTCAAGAGGTACGCTGAGATGTCGTGATCTTTGCCAATACAATAAGGTTATAGAGTCATTAGGCGACCGAAGCGACACAAAATAATGTGCACCCAAATTATATCTTATCGTCAACTCAAACGAAAACCGTAGCTTTTAACGGCACCAGAATCAACATACATTTTCCAAATTCTTGGACGAAACAAAAAGGCTATGACATTTAATACCTAGACTCTGACTTATCAGTGCCTCGAAATTACTGGTCTAGCCACCAGCTTACTCTAACTTTTACTTAGACATCCTATGGTTGCTATAAGGAGTAGGTGAGGATACAACCAAGAATAAAGTGCAGTGTGATCTGCGAGCTGTGCTCCACAGACTACCCCCTTTTAAGAATTTTCTCCTCGTGAATTAGAGGTGAACAGGATTTTGTCACATGTGGTGTGATGAAGACGAACTTGACGCAAATCAGAATTCTGGAAGGAATTATGGTACCAAACTACAGTTTTTCCATCTTCTTCAGCTCGTGAAACTTGCAAATGTCCTTGAATTTATTGAGGCTGGATTGACATTGTGTGGTGAAATTAGGAATAAAGATTTTAGGTAATGAGCTTTGTTAGAAAAATTAGAACTTAAAAATTTTATAGGAAACAATGTTACTAAACTTTCTCACGGGTAGAAAGCTCTCGCTCGAGGTCTAGGGATTCTCGAAGGAAATTACTTTTTAGGAAGGTTTTCGAGAGTGGTCTAATGGGTTCACCGCAGAATTTTCAAGAAGCTGCATAGAACACACATCCAACAGTGAGCTGTTGGCGGGACTTTGGACACTGAGTACGACATGAGGGGTAAAAGGTGATTACAATTGGTTGAACTGGGTCAGACTGGGCGTGACTTAGAAGAAGATTTTAGGACAAGCAGACGTAATCCTCGAATGGGAGAGCGACCAACCCATACATAGGCGTGGCCATTTCGAAGTGGAGTATTTTGAGGCTGAATTTTGAGCGCCGAGGGTGAAGGGCGTGGGCCTGCGCGCACCCATGGGTGTATGGCCCGCACTTTGGGAAAAAAGTCGGGACCTTTAGAACTTTGCCGTTGTTTGCCGCTCAACCCATCACAACTTCGATTGCAACCGAGCAACCCTCCCGAATCATCACCGCAATTCGAGAGGAGCTGTGATCAAGACCCGAAAAACGTTAACACTGGAGAAGCACGGAGCATCGTCGAGATCCCGTCAGAGAGGAACACCGGGCGGGAGGGGGAGGCCAAGTCGAGTGCACTTCATCGTGAGAGAAGATCACAAGAACTCTCGCTTGCGTCGAAACTGCACGCCTAATTTACCGTCAGACTGTAGTCATACTACAACGCCGCAGCTACGCTAGGTTGATCATCAGTGTCAGCTCAGAAATAATCTCTGAAATGTTGCAAGTGCCGAGGTTTAGGTTGGACAACGACATCCAAATAAAATTTGCTCTGACTCGGCCTTGGAAGCAAAGTGGTGGGATTATTAATTGAAAAATTGTGTAATATTAAATTGAGAAATGGGGTACTTATTAATCGAAATTAGTGTCAACGAGGCATTGTGATTTCAACTATTCAACGAGGGGCGGCTTGTGTGTGCTCGAGTATTTTAATTTACGGTTACCGAATATCAAATTTGATTATTGTAATTTTGTGATGTATTTTTTCATTCCCAGTGAGACTCGTTGTAGATGCAGTTTTTTACATGCTCGAATGTAGACAAGATACGCGATGTTTTTATGTTTTTTTTTGTACTTACTAAGTTAATCAGTGAATTTCCGTCCTTAACCTGAGTGTGTGCCTTCCATGTATTCCTAACTAATCAGCGAGACTGTCAGAGAAGGCAGTCCGTAGCAGTGAGCCTGCAAATAACAATATTTCATGCCGGATTTATCATAAATAAGAAGGCATCTCAAGAAATTAACTTCATTCGTCCTGTCGTTTTTGTCGGGGCTCGCTACTATAGTCTAATATGTTTATGAATGTCAAAAAGAAAGCTTGCAGAATATGAAGACGAAGTATCTTTCGCGTTTACCTGAAAATATTCAATGGTTTTCGATTAGGAAAAGATTGGTTAATAAGTGTGTTACACAAATGTACGGTTAAGTGAAATAAAAGAGCATCGAATATTAAAAGAGAAACCAAGAACGTGTTCGCTAATACATCACGATTATCAATTAAACAGATAACCCATAACCTTAATGTCTTGAAGAGAATAAAATGAAATGAGTATCAGCACTGCATACTTCAACACGCTGTTGGACAGTCAAATTCGGAATTGAAGTTAAAAAATGTTATTTGAATGATCAATTAAAAGGGCTTCATGCGCTTCTAAGTAGATAGAACAATGTCATTTATTTTTTCAGTAAATTGATTCATAATATTCACGGAAAATTTATTACCGTCGTTAATTTTGGATGATATGTTAAAGCACCGATTCACAACTTGTGAGTTTGTTTATTGCTCATGTGTATTCCGTAAACTTTAAAATTGCATGAAATTCGTATATTTTTTTAATTGCTGAACCTAAGCATCTCTAAGAACTTACTGAGCATTCACACTTACAAGCCCGTGGCTCTAAAATTCGCTGTCTGTGTTCCTAGGCACTTACATTCCTTGATTAATTCCAACACCTTCACCGTTGGGTTTTTAATGCCTTACAACTATTAGCGTGGTGAGGGATGTGAGGAATGTGTGGTTTAAACTTCTTTTTTCAAGGGAAGTACTCCCTAGTTACGTGAAATACCTTGCCTGAGCCAAGATTTGAGCCCTGAACGTCCTGGCTGAGAGGCTATCACGCTAACTAGTACGCCATGGAACAATTTACCCCCTAAAGATCTCTAAATCAAAACCAATAGTTGCCTATGAAAACCTACAGATACGACCCCATCCCCAATACGAATGTAAACAGACGATGTAGTTGCAATTATGGTATTCACTAACTTTGCAATTGCTCCAGCCGTAGCAATAACGTTACATTGTTCTCAGGCTCGACTAAAAATATGTAGTAAGAAAGCGTACATATGAGCTGGAGTATCATTATGATTCCAGAGCGTAATTTCTCTTCATGTCGAATTTACATCAATTCTTGTAAATCAGCGCTTACTTCAACTAATATTCATTAGGTTATCTTACCCGTGCTTTGACTTGACCATAAAGTTTGCATGGGCAATAGGAGTGGTCGCATCCAGACGATAAAAATCAAGTCATGACGATACGTAAACGATAAAATCAACACCCTCCTCGCCCAGGGCGTTTAACCGTGGTATGGTAAACCTAAATCTGAGGTTAAGCGAAGGAGTGACTCTTTGTCCTACTCGGAAATTCACAGGAAAAAAATAGGGGGCAAACTGCGGGGCATGAGAAACCCGAGTTTACCATTGCAGGGTTAAGCAGTGGTCATTGATTGAACCGAGCACGAATTAAGGGCGTGCAAACGAGCCTTATTGTCTCCACTAGGAGCCAGAATTCGAAACGCTGCCGTTATGTTATACCGAGCCAAAAACTTTTGTTGCTCGCGAATTAACGACTGGTTGCGTACTGACACAACAGATATAGGTTCATGTTAGTAATCTGGGCTTTATTTGTAGTACCTCGCTCGTGTCAAGTTTTTTATTCAGGACCAGTTGGAGAATATTCTGCAATGCTGAATCATACATCTTGCTTTTATTGCAATTGATTATAAGGTTGCGTTGCTCATAAATCGAATCTGCATTCCTTTGAAAATCGAATACTCTTAGTAAAAATCCCACGTTCAGAAACCCACTCGTTCAATCTCGAAGCTGTAACCTTGCTCACAGGATTTCCTGAGGAGGGTGCGTTCATGAAAACGGAGAAATACAAGCCAAGTGAAGAGAACGGAATCAGTTTCATTGCGATCGGTTCCCAGATCTGGATCAGCAACCCGAGGCTCGACCCCCCGACTCAATCAGCTCTTCATTGCTTGCCAAAGTTGTCCCTGATCGTTTAGGGATTTTTTCGTAGAGACTGCATGCGGCTCTCGATGTCGAACGCTAGCAACTTTCCGGCTAAGGAAATTAAATTCCGGCTCCTAAAAAAAGTCTTGCTGCAGAAATTCCTCGCGAATCAGCAGGAGTGCAAATGAATGTAAGTCGGGAACATTCGGTGCAATTTAGTGCACAATTAATCGGCTCAGCTTCGTGGGATTGCCTTTTATCACAGAATCGCCCTTTAGACCTCAACTGGAGCAGAATTACATTTGGATTCAGCAAGAGAGACTGCAAGTCTCGTGTCTCTAATTGCTCAACGTCAACGGCTCCAACGTGGCGATTTTAAAACTTGTTCGGCCTAGGATGCATTGAACTCGGTTGGAAATTCGTTTAATTATTGTTCAAGGTCGCATCAGAACGTCAATAAAATGCCCATATGATTTAAAGTTCCTAATTGACCTAACATGCCTAAACTCAGACTTTGGGAATTTAACTACTGCTCCGGTGAAAAGTTCAAACCTAGTATCATGTTCGAAATTACTTGAACTCGTATACCCCAGCTCACGTTCCACTCTCTTCATCTATAGCGATAGTTATTTATGAAATTTTATAGAAAACCGGTAAGTGCATCAGTCTCCATACCTTCAACACCTTTGTGAGTAGCGGTTAACATTTATTTTAAAAATCTAAAAATATTTCAGAATCAGGAAAATAACAAAAATCGTATGTACCATAAACTTTATTCAAGTATCACCGATAAAAATGTCATCTCTCAAAAGTACGTTATTTTCTAATTTAAAACTAGAATGCCCTTTTTCATCCATCACTTGACGATGAAAAGGCACTCTCATTAAATAGAAATTTGCACTCCGTTTTTTCCAGACCACCGTCACCTTTTGCACAGATAACGATCTCGCGAAGCCCGCTCATCGATCCGCGCTCTAATGAACTCATTATCGGAAGCAATTGTACAGAAACGGATCCACAGCTGCTGTTGAATTACACCGTAAATATATAATTGTATTAACCTAATGGCACGGAAGAAAACGCTTCAAGCCTAAAAGCTCGTCCATTCATTTGAAGGTGCAGGACTCGCGCACAGAAGTGCATGCGTTAAGCTTCCCCATTGGCACTCGCCTACCTCCAAAGAAGCTTATTAATGATCAGCCTAGGTTCCTTTGACAGCTCAATATCCGAGAGCAGACTGGTGATTTACGGACCCTCCATTGGCCCCAGCTTATTTTATTTGTTGAGAAATAGACCGGAATCATTCGAGTGAGCTTATTTGTGTCGCTCTCAATGCTTCTCCTCATTGGCGCAATTGTCTCCCAAAGAAAATATTCTCTGCAGGGTTCCATCTTGCTCAATAAAATATTTTCAGGAACTTGATGAGTGAAGATACTATTTATCTGAACATCTATCTTTTTGTATATCCTCGAAAAGGCGGCTCAAAAGTAAACTATGCACCACTCTCATACACTATTAATCCCTAGACCTTACGTCGGTGTTTCTTCATTCCTCAGTCTCTATACCAGGATACTGTAATGTTACTTATGTCCCGATATTATCTGTGCATACATGTATCATTTTGCTCCTAGGAACGTCGGATGGTATGTTTTTGACGTATTTAAATTCTTTTTGATCGATTACACGGTCTTTTTAGTCATCATTTTTGCCAAGAATATTTTCTTCTTGCGTGAATGGCTACTCACGGTCATGGCACTTTGTAAGCTAATCAAAGAAAGTTATCTAAAAAATACGAGCACATTCTCCGATCAAAGGAAGAAAATAGCCATTGTGTTTTTTGTTGTATGTGAGCACAATTCTATTCCCCTCGGGATGGTAAGTTTTGAAGGTCAGTCTTCATCGAAATATATGTGAAATTGTTTACTTCCTAGAAAAAGCCCAACTGGCTGAACAATGAGCTCGTATGCTGCAACTTATACCTATAGCTGCAGCAAATACACTTCTCACTTTGCCCTTTTTAGTTTCACTAAGAAAAGATAATGACGAGAGAATTATAATTAATAATAATAAAACACTGGATTCTACTTGGGTTCAATTTTGAATGTGAATACAATTTTAAATTTCTAATTCGAGGAGCGTTTGTCTCCGCTATTATGTGAACCAGTCTTTTTGGCCAACCTCCTTCCTTCTTGTTGTCCTTATAATCTTGTCCTAATGAAAATCTTTCGCAACGCACTGTTCATCTTCAGTGCCCAGCTTAAAATTACCTGCGTGGATTCGCTCAATTCTGCATCGTAACGTTTGAGTGCAGCACACAACTACCGAGGCTCGGGCCTCAGCCACGGGAGGATTGACAAATAATCATTAGCACACAGTAGCTTGTGCAAGAAGAACCTGCAATACGAGGTGTTGACCAACTGTAAGCCCTGTTTTTCCTATTATTGAAATTATTTCGGTCGATCGTTCACACTCACAGTGAAAGCTTAAGTTTGGTTGGCTTAGAAAATTTGTAAACTGTACACGCATATACAATAAAACTTTGTTTTATGTAATAACATCGATACCAGAGTTTAAAATTTTAACGTGGGTAGGTTCACTTCATTGATCAGGAACATATCGCAAAACTTAAGAAACTAAAATACAGGGGAATCAAATCTTAATGATCTAAGCCTAAAGTAGAAAAAATGAACTGTACTTTCATTTCTTCAGTAGAAAAGCAGTGCCTCATGCAGGTCCAATTTCGCTTAGATGTGTCTATGAATTAGAATACTTGAATACTTTCATCTCTGAGATTGATATTTGCTCATGTATCGGTATCAGAATGCCGACCCTTCTAGAGCGCATTGCGGTCCTCAGCTATCTTAGGTTTTCGATTATTTAGTTCAGTGAAGTTTATTTCACCTTTATTATTTTAAGAAATGTTATCTTACATTTTCATTTGCTAACACGATTTTTCGTTTCGATATAATTAGTCCGACATTGATCAATTTTATAGGGTAATACCTTATCCACCATGTGCTTGATTATCGTCAACAAATTTTGCATGACGTACAGGGCGAGGCACTTCATTTGTTTTGCAGAGAGCATCTGACGATATTTAGCGTCCCAGAATGCCCAGCTTACAATGATTATACCAGCTTTAACAACACCACTACGGTGACTGCTCATTGAGTTGTGACAAACACACGTGCGTACTGAGCATTAATAATGGCTTAACGCTTTGTTCATAAGAGGATCTCTAGCATCCAACTGAATTCTCTGGATATCTTAATTCCTCCTAAGCGTTTTTTTTATACTGAACGCTTCGAAATTGGTCACGCGGCGTGTCAAGAATTCAAGGTTATTAGAATGACTGCTCCTATGTGGACAAAAGATAAAGATTTGAATTTTCGTTTTTGGCGAATGCCAAATCAAGTGAAGTAGGCACTCAATGTACGAAGTGACTTATGAGCTAAGGAGTCGTCAACAAATGCGTTAAGCGATTTCAAATCACGCGGAACGGCGCGTTAGGAGCTTAGCATCAGCGTCATTTTTGCTCAAGATGAAATTTTTTTGAAACTCAAATAGGACTGTTCAGTTTTCCGAAAACGTTTCAATTACTGACTTCTGTTCTTAGAATGTATCGGGGCTAAAAATCCGGGCACCAAAATATTTTAGATCAAATAGCTTACTGGGAAATTTGAATTGAAATAAGTATTTCGAAATGCAAAATCGACATTGAATAGAATTCATGCTTTCCAGATGTTTACTCATCCGAGAGCTTTTCAAACGTTTTATAAACATAAGAGAAGACAGCTTTTGTGACAGCAATCACTTAGTCACTCGACGTAAATCTAGACTTAGAGATCAAATACATGAAAAACAGTGACGAAAACGTTTAAAAGACTGCACAAAATCCGCATTTCTTGCTCTACTTGCTCTTGAAAAATGATCCAAATATTATTTGAAGTTGTGTTAAGCAGAATCCTTGAGCACACACACAAAAAATCTCGTGTCTCGAGGAGATAAACATGTCCATTAGCTCAAACGACGCACCTTAAGAAACTTTCCATTCTCGAATCCAACTCGAGAGTCCTGGCCGTCTCTGCCGAACTTATGGAACTGGCAAAAGTTAAGGACGGGAAATTGGTGCTCCAGATGCCCCTGCGAAAATGTTGACGTAGCCTGCAGCTGACATTCGGGATCTCTGGCGTTCTGTTGACAGGCCTCGAGTGAGACATTCACGCCTAAAGAGAAGTAGGTTCTTGAAACAGATGGGCAAAAAGATCGTCGATCTTTTTTTCGCCGACCGCTCTTAAAAGAAAGATTGATGACCTCAGTCACGGGCCTATAATATATGGCAAAAAGATCAAGAGCGAGGATCCAAGTCAGTTTTTCATTTTTTGAGGATGGCCGCAGCGAGGACCTCAAGTCATTTTATTTTGTTTACGCTCTCGTAAATGCGGCCTGCTTCCATAAATTGTGAGCTTTAATCGATCGAAATAATTCTATTCGAAGTAACATCAAGTGCTGTACTGCCTCTCACTGGGGCAAAGTTCTTCATGAAGAGACTTCGCTTTATTAGCGTAAGGAGGGCATTTTGCTATGTTGTTGTGGGTCTTTCATCAAAATTAAAGGTAACTGTGACCGTCAGGAAACGAATAGACGGAGCAGTACAAGTTTATATCTGTAATACTAACATTTTTCTATTTCATTAAGGAAATGTTAATACGGAAATGTTTATGAAAAAATATAAAATAGTTCACTTTAAAAATGAGTCTCTGATTCAAGTTGATCAACTTGCTATGTATTCAAAGACCTAATTTTTAAGTGAATTAAACACTTGCCTGAATGAATCCCATGATGTACATTGAAAATCATTCAACGATTATTCACATCGTATTATGAATTCAACCGTTGAAAAAGACCTAAAAAACGATGACTAGATTGAACCCTTGTTAGATTGATACTGAGCATTTACGTAGGCTTCCTCAGAGCATTACTGTTACAGTAAAAAAACAATAACAAATAGATAAATAAATTAATGGACATGAAGCTTCACAGTGTGAATACGCCAATCAAGTTCATTCATTTTTCTTGAAGCTAATGAGAGGGAGGTTATGCGATATAGTTACTTTTCTGTTTCTCTAATGCACAAATGACTGAAACACTAATTCACTATTACAAACTGAATTCAGGACAATAGCCGGTAGAAACATACTAGTTCTGATGTAAGAAAATGCAGCTAGAGGAACTAGACTATAGGTTTACTGGCTATTGTCTTGTTTTTTTAATCAGCAGAAGATTCCCCCAGAATTTTAATACCGATTTCAGATAAAAGGTAATTCACAGAAGTAATCTGTAAATTTGATGCCAGCGACAGAATATAAAGCCCTGTGCACGCCACGACTCCCAAATTGAGAGGGCCTGTAGAACGATGGAAGGAACTTGTTCAATTCCATGGGAATTATTTGTGGTCGTAGTAGCTTATGCGAATATAAGGTCTAGCTCCGAAACATGACTGTCATTTACATCCCTCACGATTGTTTTCGCGTTCAACCTACGTTCCTTCGTCGAAATGAAAATTATGCTGATACGTAGAGCATGTTGCCTCGGAGACAAAATTGGCGCTAAAGAAGGAATAAAATTTACGGCCAGAAATAGAAAGTGGGATATGTTATCGACTTCATCGTCCCCCCAACGTGTGCGTAAGTTTTGACGTCAGGAAATTTACTTCCCTTGAAAACTCTCGAGACGACCTGAACGAATAAAAAGCTGCTCAATATAAGACTTTTCTTCAGAAAATTAGTCCACTCAGAGAGTCCGTACAGGATAGCCTGACATCTTTACTCTAAGTCAGGAAGTATCATTTAAGGGTTTGCCATCTTGAAGAAACAGTGATACCCAGCACCATCGTTTCTGACTCTCTTCAACCTATTTCCCAGTAGGTTTTTTGCTGAAAATGCAAAATTTTGAGATGATTTCCTCGAGATCTGTGAGTGTACTCGGGAGTGGCTAGTATCAATTTTTTGTTTTTCAACCGAATATTTAACGAGTTGATTCATACATACTTAAGAAATTTGAATTGGGTAAGAACGAGTTAATCAATTTTGTTTGCCGGATAAAGGGTTACCGAACATTGAATTAAAGTTATAACTGGAAGCAAGGAGATATGAAAAGAACTTGAGTTGTTAAGATTCTAATCTGCAAGTTTAGGTTGTACTGGAGGCTGAGTAAACCTTCAGGCACATCCTGATAATAACTTTTACCTTCTGTAAAATGTCTCGTTCAATATTTTTTTACTCGAATAACCTTTTATGAAATGACTCTGTTTAGTGCACAACAATGTTTTTAAACCTCATTCAGAGTAGAGTGGGATAAAGAAAAATAATTTCAAGTTTACAAATGAAAACTCTTTGAACGATTCTTTTTCTTAACTTTTTGTCTCCATAACTAAGCCCTGATGTGAAATTATGCGTTGAAATTATCTCTGACGCACGGGACCATGTAACACTTGTTTCACTTTGAGGCCTAGATCAAATGAATGAATAATATAATAATTTCAAATAAAAAGTGACCAGAGGTGTGATGATCTTTAATTTTCGAAAATTGTTTCCGCTGTGCTGACTTCATTCCCTTATAACAGTGAGGTGTCAGTACTACAGTTTTTCAACTGAAAAAGTATTATCATGCGTTTATCACATGTAATTTTCCACGTATGTCGTTCAGGCCCAACGCACAATTTTGATTTGTGTCCACAAATTTCGGCTTCAGGTATTCAACATGAACACATGTGCTGCTGGCTCTCGAGAGAACATCAGCATTTTCAAACTGAGCGGCTTATGACAACCGGCAGCGGGCTGTTGAATCGTGAACGCCGACATTTTTAGAGCTTATACGTATCGTAGTGATAATTTTCCATGGTCTGATTGAGCACTAATTCTTAAATGATCATAATACAAATAGCAATAATAGTTTATTTTATGGTCATGATGAGAGAAATAAAATATATCAATGCTACAAATTGTAATAATAACTCACATAAAATATAAGCTTCAGTTAGACAATTGAATTACGTTCATACACAGTTACATTGTGTGCAAATATAGAATAAATATATATATTCATGTACACAAAATTTACAAATGCGCAAGGAAATCAGCTGCTTGCGAATAATAGCACTTCTCGTTCAATGTACTGCCCAGCAAGTGCGGGTGAATTTAACTTTTCCGCTCAGTTTTCAAACAAATTTAATATTGTAGCTTGTGAAATGTATTATAAATATGCAGTGCATCGCTCTGCATCAAACATATGTAGTGCATCGCTATGCATCACACATATGCAGTGCATCGCTCTGTATCACACATATGTATGAAGTGCATCGCCCTGCATCACACACATGCAGTGCATCGCCCTGCATCACACATATGCAGCGCATCGCCCTGCATCACACACATGCAGTGCATCGCTCTGCATCACACATATGCAGTGCATCGCCCTGCATCACACACACGCAGTGCATCACTTTGCATCAAACATATGCAGTACATCGCCCTGCATCACACATATGCAGTGCATCGCCCTGCATCACACATATGCAGTGCATCGCTCCACATGCCCTCTCAGCCTCTCTCACATGTTTTCTTCAGTCTGTGCGTAAAAGTTTTAGAGGTCCCACCTGAGCGCGAGCTCTCGTAAAGCTTTTCATGCACGCAATAAAAACATGTCGTCATTACACCGTATTTTTCTAAACAAAAATTACGCCGGGAGACTGGAAAGTGAGCGACGTTATGAGATCCGCACACGACCTTCCCTGCGCAGCACGAGTTATGACGCGAATGTTTCAGAATACCTAAGGAAATTTTGCGGAGAGAGAAAACAATGTTTACGATTTAATACCAGTGGTCAGACGTTGATCATTAGCGAAGCTTTTTAACACGCGGGAATGCTTACGCGGGTATGAATGTGGGATTTAATTTAATGAGTTTTTCTCGATCTTTATTGCAAATTTTCACAATTACACCTTGGGGCTCGTCAAGATCCTGCTCGGAACGTGCGCTTAATCCAAGTTGTCTCGAAAAAATATTGCATCAGAAAGACGAATATGATTGTAACTTAGGCTTAGCTGTATAATGAACAGTTTTTTATATCATAAGATCAATGTCCAAGAACTTATGTAACTCGGCGTCGATTCGTTCTGTACGTATGTGCCTCTGTAGTGATCAACACTCAAGCTATTTTGATCGCATCTGTTCCTCTGCAGAAGATCTCTTCTGCATGAAGAGTCCCAGTTGGATCCAGATCATTCCAGGTTCTTCGACATTTTTTGCCAATGTTCGTGTTTTGGCGAATTGCGTCCACGTCCTTTCTTTGTGGAGCAACTTCTATGGTGGCGGAATAATTTAACAGGCGGTGTGCACACATGATTGCTTCCGTGCCCGGTCCAACGAGACTCCTGTGCTGCAACATAGCCTCTTCGGTCGGAATAGCATGTCGTTCCGAAGAGCATGTCGTCATGAAGAGATTGTCGTTCCGAATTGAGAAAAACTTTTCCCATTTGATATCCATATAAAATTATACGGTTAACTGCTACCGTGGAATATAGTTTCATAACACTGATCAAACTTTATCTCACGCAGTATCAAAGCAGGTGTTGTTTATCTAAAACCTAAAGCAGAGAAGGATTTAGATTTGTCGCCAGCTGTTAGGCTCACTGTACCAGAAGTTGACATCCGCGCAACTCGACTAATTCGGGCTTAGAAATTTCCTTTTTAGAGTTCGAAGAGTTTTTATTCTATGGATAACCTACTACACAGGTATGAATCAAAAGCATTCCAAAAAAATGATCGAACAAAAAATGATCCAAATGCCTTCGTTCGCGTCCGCATAACATACATCAAAATAATAATTGTCCATACGAGGATGGAATGAACTGATCGACCGGAACAGTTTTCTTGGATAATTTCATTCATATAATAACTGGGTAACTTTTCTCGACCTCTGTTGCAGATTCCTACGCCCCCACACAGGCGGGATGAATACTTATAAGACGTCCCTCCGCAGCCCTACTTGGCCCCACCACGAGGCGAAGTGCATTAGGACTTAGGACATGCCTCCGCAGCCCTACTTGGCCCCACCACGTGGTGGAGTGCATTAGGACTTAGGACATGCCTTCGCTGCCCCACTTGGCCTCACCACGAGGTGGAGTACAATCGTTCAGGGGATAAATAAGAAGCACGGCAAATTTATTTCGTCTCTGAAAAGAAGGTTCGGAAGTATAGTTAGTTTGTCACTTCTCCGCAAAGGCTCCAAAAATCCCGATGTTAAGCGTACAAGTCTTCAAGTGTTCGTTCCCAATAAGCACTTCGAGTTTTCCTTTGGTGAAGAATTTATGAAATTTTTCTCAGTAAAATATATTTCATAATAGAAACCTCGAAGAGATATTTTTCAGTCTCGGTGGTGCCTCTCCTCATGAATGTATTAAATGCTAGGATCAATGTTATCCATGAATATATCTCTGGTCAGGTTGATTTATTTTCTTCAGTTTAGTAAACTTCCTTAACGGTCTTTCAGGCTAACATTCTCCGTAGTGTTAACGGTTTTGAAATTCTTTTTTAAGAAACTAGCTCCTCGTGAGAAATCATCAGTCAAAAGTGATTGTACTTTTCGTAATATCCCACGATTCCTAATTACACTACGTCTTCACTACTATTTGCTTGTAGATTTTAGATGTCATTGAACCTAAAATTTTGATTATATTACCCGTGAACGAATCTTCAATCTCACTAACAAAAAATTCTGCCACGCGCGGTAGGGCAGAAGTGCTGTGGTGAAGTAATCAGATTCGGCTCTATCTGCCAGTGGGAGCTAAGATATTTTCACTAGAACTGCTTTTGCATGATGCTTGTTTGCTCCTAGCATGTTTTACTTTCTCTCAAGAGGTAATATTACTTTGAGGGGAATTTGAGCTTAAAGGATAGAACCTTGATTCTAATCAATTTAATGCACAGGTTGTCTCAAAAAAATGTATTCCTCACTTTTAAGTGCGAATAAAATGAGCCCCAATGAGCCCATTTTATCATATTGGGTCTCATTGGATGCAGAAATCCATTCTGTACCACACCATTGCAGAAATTTTGCACATTAAAAAAAGCTTTACACATGGAAAAAATTATTTCTCCTACACGTAATTTTTTGGATTTTCTTGAAACATATTTTCTTGAATTCTGGAACTTATTTTTCTTCCACTTTTTCTCATGTTCGAATTGAGCATAGTTCCTTCTTCACTGAACTTGGGCGCAATGCTACATAAGGTTAATTTAGTTGGAGAGGCTCTTCCACGAAAAGATTCTGAAAATTGATGGCACATTTGTTGGTAGCTTTTTGTTTGATTGTAGCTCTTGACTACAAAAATTCGCTGCTCCTCTATTAGTTGCATCTTGAACGGATAGGATTAAGCTTAAATAGAAACAATTCCAAACAGCTTAAAATAAATAAGATCCAGTATCATATTTACAGTTATTCTTAAAATTAATTTTCCAGTATGAATGCGAGTGCCCTCGAATTCTGGACAAAATTCATTTCGAGTTGTCACCGCATTAATATTTTCCAAATGCAAAACTTTTTTAAATTTGCAAAACTTCTGCAGTGATGTGATACAGAATAATTTTTTGCATACAATGATACCAAGTATGATAAAATCGGTTAATGGGGGTCCATTTTATTAGGACTTAAAAGTGAGGTATATATATTTTTTGAAACACCCTGTACAGCAACCTAATCAGGTAACGACTCCATATAACAAATTTTATTGCCGGATGGATTTTTCGAACTGGGCTCTGTGATTTGACTTTGGTCATTGCTTGTATTATGCGCACATCCCAAAGAACGATAAAAATGTTCACGAGTTAAGAAGACCAATGTGAGATACTTTTTCTTTTTCGATTCTAAATTTGAAAACGCAAGGCTGCCTATTCTTCTGGTTTTCCCTCTACGTGGCACGATTATTCGTCTTATTCCGTTTATATTCTGGGGTTATTTTAAGAACATACTTAGCATTTAAACAGTAATTCAACGAACGTACATCTCGTGATTACAATTGTCGTCTCTAATACCGAAATTTGTTCAAGTTCATTGTTCAACAAGAATGTTCCCTGCTGCTGCTTTTCCTGGCTAGCTACTCGTGCAAACACTACTTTCGAAGAACTTCTTAGTAAGAACTACCGAATCTTGATACCCTGTTGATGGATACGTTAATAAACTATTAGTTAGGCAAGTAGAAGAAGAGTTACAGAACACAAATATACCGTTTCATCAATACTTTTTTGTCGGGGCTTTGATGACGAACGTGCTGCATCTGATGTAGTTCAAACAACTAAACATCATCTGTTCTTTGTGTATTTCGCATCTTTTAGATAAACAATCGCGAACAGCCTCGCGTCAGAACTCCATCAGAAGTTTCCAATACAAATAGACTGAAAAAGACAGCTAGGTGCTTAAAACACACCCAATAACTGGGTTCCGACGGCGTTATTTTAGAACCTGTCGAATTGTAAATGAGCGATGTCGAACATCACCCGTCGCAGGGTTGGCGAGCGACGGTTCTGATTGGCAGCCACAGTCTTGTCAGGGAAGTGAGGCTTGGTGTCCGGAGCTGGGGCCGGCCTGTTCAACAAGGCAGTATTCGCTTAATGAATGAGCTGCCGTTGCAGAGCAGCTCTGGACTAAACTTTGTAGTCCGCATTTAGAACACTTGCGCATCGTATGCTCAAGCTTAATTAAGTGAGTTTGTGGTGATACAAAACAGGATGCACGGTTTCATGTAATACAGACTAAGAAACCTTAGTCTACCGCCTAGGAAGACCGGGACGACCTGAGTTAGAGAGATAATCATGCAATAACTTAATTTTTACCACAAAACTAAGCGCTAATTAAGTTTTCCCTCACCAAATTATAAGCTTTCAGAACACTGTCGGGTGAACAGCAAATACCTTCACAAAAATATAGTAAAATTTCTAAAATATTTTGTTTTTTGAAATTTAACTTTATTCTGTTTGTTGCAAAAACCTGGTTTGTTTCACACCTTACAAAATTTATACTTATAATTCACTCGTTGTGAAAGATATCATTAGGTTGTATCCTCAATTACATTTTACCTATCATTGATCACGTTAGTGCATACTAAATGCCGTACTTCATACTAACAATGGCAAGTCCATATCTACGGTTAGCGTTTGGGAAGCCCAACGTCAAATTCATTATTAACTCATTCCTTTGTGCTGTAAAATAGTACATACTGCACTCCAACCCACAAAATAATAGCAGTGTGGTAGCACTCGTCGTTTGGGGGTACGCAGGGTGTGAGGGCTGTTGGAGGACATGTGGTTTTCAGCTCATTACACGCTCAAATCATTCATAATATGCTTTTGCTAATTTAGATTATTCATTTGAACTCAGATCTTAACCCAAGCAATAAAAAGACATACATTCATAATTGTTTTCATCGCAATTTAATAGTATGATGGTTTTAGAAAATACGATCTGTAAAAGTCATGTCCAACCACCTTATCTACATTTATCCACAAGATCTTCAGGTAATGTTGCTGGATACTTTGATGTTCTGAAAACGGTTGTTAAGCTCTGAATAGATAAAGTATCCAATGGGACGGCATACGTCTTTCAACAAGACTCGGCAATTTGTCACAAAGCCGTAGTAACCCGAGATTGGTTATAAGAAAATTTTTACTATCATGTGACCCCAAAATTTTGTCCCCAAACTCGCCAGATATGAAGCCTATGACTATTACGTGTGGAGCTTTGTTTAAAGGAAAACTAATCGACATTCTCATAACACCATAGCTTCACTGAGGCCCGCTATTGTCCAGGTGATGCCCAAAATAAATAAGGAACACTTAATTTCACCTTATTAACGATTTTGGACCAGCAGAGAAGAAGCCATTGAAGCTAGATGCGGCTTCACCGAATAATTTGATAAAAATTATCATCAAGGGTCTTTAGTACGTGGGCATAAGTACTTGCACAACTTTATACTTGACGAGCTCTGGTTTCGGGTAAAGAGCACAGGTACTGTAGTTCACGAAACGTAAATTTACCAGAATATTCAAACAGGACAGAACAAAACTTATTGACAACCAGATAATTAACCAAGCAAGAAAATGCATAAGACAAAGGTAAACTAAAACTTTGTCTACATGCAATGAAAACAAACTACAATTGGAACAATCATTACCTTTCCTTATTTTGTTGAAGATGAATGTTCAGCGAATACAATACCGAAAGTGAAATAAATGCTGGAGGCTAATAGGAGGCAAATAGTTGGTCTTTTTGGTGAAGGATTAACAAATAGGCAAATTGTTGAACGTGTTATGGTTCTATACTAAACTGATGGGCCAATAGTTCGGGAGCATCACGAGACTGATGCAAGCTTCAATCTGCCAAGAGTCGGAGCTCCTCGCAAGATTAGGGGCCGCTCTCGGCGCTACATGCTGCGTAAGGTGACCAATGAGGCCATGGCAACCGTACATACCTACAGAGAGAATAGGTGTCGCAGCACCTCACGTCAGTTGAAAAACGGCCACTTTAGAACTCTATCGAAATGGTTTACATTCTTTCACTTCACGCATAACCCCTTTGTCTGCAGCAAAACCCGTGAAAAACCGCTCAGCGCTTGCCCAAGACGATTTTGATAAAAGAGTTGAGTTTCGGGAACGGATTGTATGGTCCGATGAAAGCAAAATTAAACTTTTCATTGTAGTCATATTTGGAGGATAACAATGGCTACCGACAATTCCGAATCCACCATCTCTACCATCAAGCACAGAAGAGGCAGCATCATATGGTGGGGCTGTCCTGCTGTCCGTAGCGTAGGAGAGCTCCGCATCATAAATTCTACTACCGGCTCAAGTGAATCTTTTAACAAGAGAATGACCCCAAACATACGGAGAATTTAACGAGAAAAAGAATTGGTTTCAAATAAGAAAATAAGTGTCCTTTCGTGATCCACCTAATCGCCTGGCCTTGATCGCAGAGAAATTTTGGGGTGAATATTCAAAACTGCTGTGCAGAGGGGTCCAAAGGATCGTTCTGATTCGGGGATCAGCTGCACGCAATGATGGACAAGATACCACGAACTGGGTATAAAAAGTTAGTTTCCAGTTGAAATTATCGTCTCCATGCTCTTATTGAAAATTAAGGTGACGCCACTAAATACTGAAGACTTGTGTTTTTAGTTTTGCCCAACCTTTTTTTTCGTGTTCAATTTTTACTATGTTGATTTTCTGATTCTCATAAACTTCTTTTTGTAGTTTGTTCAAATATTCTTGTAAATGCATGTTCTCTGAACTACCTATACTCTTTACTCCAAGCCAGAGCTAGAATTTTCAAAATCGGTCAAAAATATTTTGTACAAATACAGGTGTTCCCAATACTGTACATACATTCTTAAGGTGCATATTTTAGAAGTCCACGTACTTCAAAGCCAGGAGCTGGGCCAATTAAGGGCGTACATAGCACCTGCCATATACATATAATATCTCTCCCTTATTGTCTCGAAGTCATTTTGAGTGATTCACATTACAAGTTTATCGCTCTCGAATATTTTCTTTGGAGTTTCTGACGAAAGGAGAAGGGAATTCCTAAGTAATTTATTGGATCTTCTTTTTCTGCGCTAAAGTTCCATCACCAGCTTATTTTAATAATTCAGAACTTTCTTAGACGGTCTTCTTTGAACATGACAAAGCTCGTGCCAAAAGTTCAGCTGATAGATCCATAAAAAATGTTTTATTCAGTGCAACGATAGCCACGCGGGAGAACGTTTCTATTAATAAGGGATAATACAAGTGGCAGTACCATTATACAATACTGCGATATTATTGTATTCTTGAGCAAACCTCATTTTCGTACAACACTATTTGCATAAAAAAGTGTTCTGAATTTAGATATAAAAAGAGTTCACTGACGGGCTTTCACGCACGGCATGGAAAATGACAGCATGTTATGTTCAACCGTGAACCCTATTCAAGTAAGGACGGGTTAACTCATTTACCCAACTTGTACATGCAAATTTAAGACGGGTAAATTCTATAGATATCCGATATATAACAAAAAAAAACTTATCACTTGCATCTTTCTGCTCTCTTGGCCTTTCTCGACACAAGCAGAACATTTTCGATTGCATTCAAACGTCTCGAGCAAATAACTTCGGCTCAAAATTGTGCATTGTCAGCACAAAAACAGCCAGGGAAATGGTTAATAATACCTGTGCCACTTAAATCTACTTTCTCGCAAGCAACAGTTACAGTTCACGAAAGCGCAAAAACTTTATCTATTCATAAACTCTCATTAAATTTTGTGGTGCCTGCTCCTTAGTAATTTATGAACCCTGTGAAATTCACGATGGTTTGGGCTTACCTTAACGAGCTTCTGTACCATACGCAATTCAAGGACCCAGCTGGAGATCGAGACTATACTCATAATAGCAGGAGTGTTCCTGTCCCTGACACGGACACTTATTCAATTTATTAGCAAGGCTGCCCGCTACAATTACTGAGCAGTTATCCGGTAGTCTGCCTCGCTGAACTTATTATCACGGCGAGCTACGGCCGTGCGCTGCAACGCTAGCGTGGGGCACAAATTCTGGAGGAGTTCTCGATAATTTGAGAGGCCGACATCCTGGAAGATTGTGTCGAGCTCGGAACCAAGACACTGTTAGTTTGTCAAATTCATATTCAAGCAACACAAGTCAAGGAAATTTTCATTAGTTTCAGTCATACTAAATTTCGAGCAATGTTTCAATATTCAAATGATGCTACGGGTAAATGCTTGCCTAAAGATGCTTTTTGTCGTCTTTGCCGGGCTGTAAACTGAGTTGTGTGCCCACAGGTTGATCTGTCTTTTATGTTTTCAGTTGCGGTTTTGAATTTCCAGTGCGTTTGAAGTTTCCAGAGCTCGAAGCTAAAATAAGTGAAGGAATAGAAACTGCGATGTCCACTAACCAAAATATTCAATTACTCATTTGCTTATGGCAGTTTCATGCACATTTTGATCCGTAACAGCAGCTTTCTTCTTAGCATCAAAACTGAAACAGCTTTTATAACAACATTGTGCTTCAGAAGAGTTCATCACTAGTAATGGTTCCAAAAGACGACTGATAGAAATATCTTTTGCAATAAGCATTTCGCGTGACACCAATAATTTCAACTGAACGTCAGCTCAAAGCTCTGTTCCGCCGTCTTCTAAATGAGCCCAGAAGACGAGGGCAAGTGTTCCAGCACATTGACCGCACACATTACCATGCATTGCTCATATAGAGTTTCAGTAATGATGACGCCTTTGTTACATTTGCCTCTGCCAATTATTAACTACAGCTGCTGAAATGAACTCGTGTATTATCATGAGAAGGACCTCTATGGTAAGCAATATTGTTCTCAGAGCGCTTCATGGAGATAAATAATAAGGGAGGATTGCGTAACGATGTGACTGTGACTTGTAAATAAGTTGCCCACAGTTGGATTTAACCACCAGTCTTTTTCAGCGCAAGTTGAACTTTAGCTAATGCACGCATCAGGTACGCGTACGTATCTAGAATAGGGAATTTAAATTTCAAAGTTTCTTCTGAAATGTTTATTTGAAGTTTGCCAAGCTTCCGAACAACGTCGCGTCGTTCATCATTCAGGACTATCGAGTTTCCACAAACAGATTTCATCCAGGACCTATGACCTCAAACCTCGTATCACATATACAGACGCTCATTTTAATTTCGAATTTTTCTTATTCATCGTAGGTTAAATTTCAACTGCTGTCATGTTGCAATTCGTAGAATACGTACGTATCCATCAAATTTATGGCTTCAACGTCTGGATTTCTTTGCGTCCGTCATCTGTTTTAATTCATTATTTAGCGATCATTAATGAAAATTTTAGAGAAGATTCCAGACCAACTATAAAGTCGAATAACCAAGAAGAACGATACCGCACATCGGATAATATTGGCTGGCCTTCACTCAGAGTCCCTGGCTTATCCACAGATAACGTCTATAGATGCTGCGAGTAGCATTGAAGACGAAGCTCTTGAAGAAAACGGATGGAAAACAACTAGCACACTAGAGAAATAGTCGAATCTGTAAAGTTCTCCAGCAATTGATAACTGCAACAACCAGAATGTTTCACAAGCTTATTGCATTTTGCAATTGATGTGGAGAAAATGGTAATTAATTTCTAGGGAATGCTCTCGTGTACGACAATTGATTCATAAAAAACTGTTTCCAAATGTAAATTTCTTTGAATGCAGCTTCAGCTGTCAGTTTCTTTGGGTGCAGCTTCAGCTGTTTGTTTTTCTGAATGCAGCGTTAGCTGTCAGTTTCTTGAAAAAATTTTATCACCAGCTGAGAGTTTCTTAGGAAAACTTTTCTAGCCGTCAGTTTTTTGGAAAAAACTATTTCCAGCAGTCAGTTTCTTACAAATAACTTTTTCCGATGTCAGTTTCGCAGAAAATACTATTTCTAGCCGTCAGTTCCTTGGAATACATCAGCTCTTCATTTACGTCCTTCTGAGGCTGCACTCATTTAGATCGCTTATATTTTATGTAATTTTCCTCTTTGATTAAAATTTGTTTGTACTTTTAGCAATTTATAAATCAATGTCCGTTACTTATTCAGTTCAATATCGCATGCAAAATTAATAATAAGAAATGATGTAACATTAAGATAGGCAGAACTGTGATAAAATATTTTTAAGAGTACGTATTTCGTCTTATTGTTTGTATGATATTATTCGCAGCTTTTATAAGGTCCTTTATTAATTGCGACAAGTTTTACCGTTGGGTTTTCAATCCCTTTAAACTTCAGAAGTGTTGAGGGATGTGAGGAATGTGTGGCTTAAGCTTCCTTATTTGCAAGGAAAGTACTCAGTAATGACGTGAAATGCCATGCCTGAGCTGGGATTCGAGCCCTAACGTCCCAGCTGCGAGGTTATCACGTTAACCAGTACGCCATGAAGCCCACATTATGAAGTAATTGATCAGCGTGAACATTACGTTTTCTGTTTTCGGAATGAAAAATGTCTATTAAAATATTCGGTATTCATTAGCTAAACAAATATCACGATAACTTAATCCCCTGGTGACTGAACTCTGCGCTCGTCAACGGCAGACTTAATTTTCAGGATTTTTGCGTTTGATACTCACTGAAAGCTTGGTGTTTTGACCTTATACTCGACGTGATATTTCGGTGAGGAGAAGGCTTACATTAACGGTCATATGTGTCGTTTTTTTGCCATGGCAATCATGTATGTGGTTTATCTCAGGAGTTTTCATCTCTTTTCCTACCAAAATTTTAGAATCCAATCGATCGGTATCACAACAATTACCTTGAGATGTCATATAGCCGATAAACACGGCTTCGGACCTGAGACAAACCGTTCAAAAGTTGCAGTTAAATCTCAATCCCACAAAACTTGAGTCTGTGGTTGAGGTTGAGCTCATTTTTTCCTTGCTGAACTTCATCAAAATCTGAAGAGTGTCAAATCACTTCAATGATTTGAGCAGGATTTTGAACTTTACGTTATTTCTGGAAAGGCTTACGCACGAGTAGGTTTTTCTTTCCAATAATTTTGCGAAAATGGTTATACATACAATGACAAACGTTCAGACCGTAAGAGAGAGTAAAATCATCTAGCGTTTCCAAAATATTCATTGCGGGCGATTTGGCGTAGAACGTACCTCCTTTGCTTGTCGAGCACGTAAGTCTCACATCAAACGTCTCTTTATTCCCTGCAAAGCTCCCAGCACTGGGCCATGTAAGCCGAGATTGCTGCAATTCTAAAGCCCTGATACATCAGGGACAAGTCTTCGCATGGAAAACGTTATAGGTTCCAGACTTGTAGCTAGTCTACGCATTCCCTTTGAGGCGACCTGGTCTCGAGAGCTCGCTCTTGGACAGTCAAAGCTCACTCCTACAAAAGCCTCAGCTTCGAACGCCCGGCAGAAAGTAACGTGCCAGTAAAAAGCGATCGACGATTCCGGTCGCGATGCTTTGCAAAAAAACGAATGGGAACCGAGTGGGACCTTCGAGTATTTTGATGTGCGTATTAATAGTTGCAGTGAGTGCATCGTGATCTGGAGTGTAGTTTTTTTTCTTTTATTGATATAGGAAGGTATGGAAGTTCTTCTACTTCGTGCGCGGCGTAAGAGATTTCAATGTGTCAATTAGTCGGCTATTCAACGACCAGCGTAACGTGCACGGCGTAAAAGTTCAACACAGCTCTCGAATGAGTGCAATGGTTTAGTCTCCCTGGTGACAATTCGGAGATGCCCTAGAGCAGATGCATTAGATACTTGTTCGGTAACAAATTTTCATTTTTTAGAATCAACAGCAGCAAAACTTGTGAAGCTAGATCTTTAGCGATGATAACATCGAAAAAAACTTTATGGGCACTTTCGTAACTGAAATAGACGGCAAGTGCGTGTTCTTTTTAATTTGCATGTGTAACAGTACAGCTGATATAAAACCTTCGACATACAGTTTTGAAATATCCACTGGGTTTTTTATTTATTTATCTAAGCTTTCACGCGCTTAATCAATATCAGTTTTCAAGGGAACAAAACAAAATTTCGGATGCATCACCTGCGAGGCCAAAAATAAGGTACGTCCATTGAAAAATAAAAACAGAACTGAAGGGAATATTAATCGAAAACGGGATCATCATGGGGGAAGAAAAAATTCAGTTGAAGAAATGTTATCCTTGACTGCAATTTTGCCACATTGCTTTAATCGGTAGTTCATCCATTTTCGAAAATTATAATAACCTTTAACTGTTAAAACAATTTGGGGAACATCAAAAATAAAATTTCATTAGAATGTATGCTAATAAGAAACAGTGTACTATCAGGTATACTATCAGGGAAATAGTTCATATATTAAAACTACAAGCAGTGAAATCAGATCTGTGAAAAGATGCAAAACGAATGGGAATTTTGCAAATTTTTCATGTTACATTGGGCGGAAATAACAAATACAACTGTGGTGATAGTGACTTATTTATATATGTATAATAGTTAAATCACAGTTTAAAACCTGCCCGTGTTTTTGGAAACATAAATTTGAATATCATTCAAAATAAAGCCCACTCAGAAATAACCAGTGCAGTTCAAGGCTGAGAGGACATTTAATTGTCTAAACTGAAGTGTTTGGTCACGGAAACAAAGCCAATATTGTGTTCTTATGTGGAAAGACTGAATCAGCATTGAAGAAATATTCTCTTTGCAATGCATTATGGATACAAAAATTATTTAAAATATCAATATTGTGATATATTATGACAAATGACTTGTATACGAGAAAACCTCAATGTTGTGTTAATAAGTTCAACTAAACAAATACTTCCGGGCTTTTTCAGTGAATAATATTATGAGAACAAGTTTTTCAATTCAGGTAAATAAAATATTCCGATAGTTTATATTCTATGACGTAATTTTTTTTACGATTTTTCAGTGTAAAGATTGAAGCTATGTAACGATAATAATAACAGTATTCATTTCCATTCAAGTATATCGGTTTCCTTATCGTGTTTTGATGGATCCGTTCTATTCCTTCTAGAATACTGGACCCTTTTACACCTATCCCTCCGCACCCAACCTACGACTAAGGCCAAAACTTGGACGTTCACTTTGCCTGAATCTCATTTTTCGAAGTAATATTAATCGTAACTTTCACCTAACTCAACAAATTTCATCAAATTTCCCCAAGGTGGAATAAACATCATCTAACTCAGATCACTTCCCCCAGCCCTTCATCCTCTGGTCCCACATGTTCTCATTTTAATTGGTTGTAATTAATCCTACAAGGCTACGATAAAAGAATTAATCGGCTTAACCTGACAACCTACTACACAATTTTCGATCTGCTTCGTTAGTCGTCGCTCCCCACGCGTGCTTAAACTTGAAACGAAAATCCGTAAACTTGAAATTGAGCAATGATGATTTGTTGTGAATGACAACTGAGGAATTAATTTTCAATAATTAATATGCTAACCATAACAAGAATATGGTGAAAAATGTTTCAAAACTATAAAGAGCATTGGTTCCTATGTCTGCCATTCAACTTTGAAAATTAACAGAATATATTCATGGCGTTACAAAGTATATAAATGGGAAGGTGCAAACTCTCAGGCGATGACGAAAAATCTAAAAAAATACTGGTGCCTAAGAACATTTTTTCAAGCACATGTGTCATTGGTTTGAGTTTCATGAATATATAAAAGAGTCTAAGGTTTTTGTCCAATGCTTCTTTTTCCGCGAGCGGCCTCTTCAGAGCGGATTATCATTTTTTCATCCACATTTAAAATTCAATCTCCAAGTAGCCGCTGAGCTCGTGATCTCTGCAGAAGCCATGAGGTGCTGGTGCTGTCGTCGCCCACTCACTCGTCAGATCAACACGCGTGTTTCCGCTCACCTCCGTGGCAGGTTGTTCTCTAGGAGTGCATCATTTTTATTTCACTCGATTGCATTACAGTTAGATATTTATTTCAGAGATCGGTGAAGCAATTCGTCCAAAATTCTGAGGCTTGTTTTTCTAAATTTAGTTTTCTAAAGACTGAAATGAGTAGCGTATAATAGGTACTGTTGAGATGAATATATAACTTAGATGATTTAAATGACTAGGAAACTTTTGCTCATTGAGAATTCCCTACACTTCCAGAGATCAATGGTTAATGTTAAATATGAAAACTTGAATTTCTTCATTCGTTCACTGTCTGTGCTCGTGCTTACGCAGGGGCCTTAAACATCAAGGCAGTTGCACGGTTCTTCTCAGCGATGGCAGTTTTGTGCAGATTATCTCTATGGGCTATAAATTTGCAAATTGTTGTTCGCCGATCTCGGCAGCAATGTTCTAAAGCGGACATAACGATAGCGCCACTGCGCTGCCATTGCGCTGTTGGTTAGTGAACTCTACAAAATTAACTGCACCGATTTTTATTTGGGATGCGCATTTGTATGTGGGTGTAGCATGTATGTTATTGTACCTATATACTTCTGCTCTGCCAGATTTTTAAAGAAATCGTGTAATTTGCAGACAATTTTGTTGCCTATGTCGACAAACTCGGGAATGGTCGGTTGATACCGTGAGAAGTCAATGAAGGGCGAGTGAACTTGTTTCAAGTTATTGCTGAATATTTGTCGATTTTCTTGACTGAAGTAAGTAGAAAAAAAATTTGGGTAAAAAGAAGTTAACGTGAAGGGACTGAAGTAAATGCTGTGACGTGCTGTGCTGAGCCTATAGAGTAAGCAGGGTGACGAGCACCCCGCACGAAAGTGGTGGTGTTATAACCACAACATCTTCACAGTAAGCTAAAGTCATGCCTTATTCACTGGCTTTATGCAACATTGCCAACGCTGTAAGCACAATGCATACGAAGCTGTTTTCTGACTTGGTTGCCATTGCTTATTAAACCTAGATGCGGAAATTTATAGGCCTGAAATTATATTTTGTAATAGTTAAGCCAACGTGAACTAAATTATCTGTCCGACAGATTTTTCTTTTCAGTCCCATATATTTGAATAAGGACGTAATTAGCCAATTGTCATCCTTAGATGTTATCAATAGTGACTCTATGTCAGTCCAGCCGTCCTCCCCATGGAGTACCAGAGGTCGGTTCCAGTAAACCACCGCCCTATTTTCTTATTTGCTTATTATAGCCCGTGGCATTCGCTCCACAAGAAAAATGTCTATCGGATTTATAATGTTGGCTTTATTTGATACTGCTCTATATGTTGAGGGTGACTCTAGAGCGGCTGTTTGCTGGAATCGATCTAGCACTCCATGCGGAGGACGACCGTGGCCAAGATGAGAGGTTCCAAAAAAAGACACAGACGATGTCGCGGCTGGGAAAGTGGGCTAGCAAAGTTTTGAAAAATTGTTGTGGTGATACTTATGTTAATTCATTTACCTACGATCCCACATTAACTTGACGACAAATTTCGACGCTTTAGAAATTGCTGCGAACCGACTGCAAAAAAACTTGAAAACGTATAAAATACACTAAAAATTATCAATGATAATGAATCGATACACGGTTGAATAAATTTATCTCACACTGATATTTGGAACAGTTACGCACGTACATGTACGTATAGGAATAACATTGATTTATGGGCGTCAACAGACATCTAAATAAAGAGTTTTGCTCATTACTGTTGTAGTCTAAAATAGTGCTGGGCGTGGCTATGAGTGGACAGATGAAAGGTATATGATAGTGCGCGATAGGTATGGATACTCCTGCAATCATGCACAGAAACTGTTCTGAAATAAATACACATTTTAAGGGAACCGTCAGTGGGTTTTTGAAACTTTTTTGTTTGTGATACAATTCGGACGAAATTTG